>JAJMYO010000332.1:0-25611 GCA_023087385.1 Diplodia sapinea | reverse complement strand
CCCCCCCCCCCCCCCCCCCCCCCCCCCCCCCCCCCCCCCCCCCCCCCCCCCCCCCCCCCCCCCCCCCCCCCCCCACAGGAAGGAAAGAAAAAAAAATCGGGATACCATTGTGGGCCAGAAGAGCGTCCCGCTCACCGATTGAGCATTTTCCCTTTTGCACCCATCCGTAGGTATGTATGTACTTACTTGCGGATTATCTGCAATAACGCCAAACCCACCCCCTCCTCCTCCTCCTCTCCCTCCGCATAATCATTCAACCCGCGCGCGCAACGCCCACCCCGCGCTAGAAAACGCACGGAATGCGAACGCGCTCCCGTGTGTCGTTCTATCGTCTGGTCTGGTCTCGTCTCTTCAGCCCGTCCGCCGTCCGCCTTGCGCCGTCCCCTCGATTGTTGTAGCCAAGGTACCAGCAGTAGCTTAATGCGCAATGAACACATACGGGGGGGCCAGCCGGTGGGGCCTCCCGTCATCATCATCATCATCGTCAGCCACGTCGATGGTATTATCACGGTTGGGCCGGTGTGCGTTCGTGCGTTAGTGCGCGCGTGCATACGTGCATACGTGCCTCAGACCCTGCCTTGCCTTGCTGCAAACCAAAAATCCTGCGGGAGATAGTGGAGAATACGTTAGCAAGAAAAGGAACCGGTTTGTTTTTTGACGTTTCCCAATATCTTCGATGAATTTTCTTCGCTATCTCGATCTGAGTACATACATGCCGCTAAAACGTACATACTTAAAAAGCCCCCGATTTAAAACCTTGCAGTAGGCCGAACAAGCTTTCAAGGCTTACACGGCGTAGAGAAACTAACCTGTGGCTTGACGATACGCGCGCGCGCCTTACTGAATGTTCTTATCCCAGACAATAGCGGCAACGTCGGTAACGCATGCCAACTGCCTATCACTGCGGCGGGAGGAGGGGGGGTGGTGGGGTGGGGCGGCCGGAAGGAATTGGGTGGGAGCCGTTTGTTTCCCATCCTCTATCCCTGCGGCTCAGCGCGCTGGACCTCATTTAGCTTAGTAGGGCAGTGCCGTTGAGAGCGAAACCCCCATTTTCCATCGAGGATTGGGCAAAACACCTTAATCAGCCACGCTACTGCAGCGCTAAGGCGACGCTGCTTGGTCGTGGATTTTAAGGCATAATCAAAGGGATCGTTTCTAGTCGTCTTCTAGTTTCCCCTCCCTGATAGTAGCCCCTCCCCCTCCCCTTCCCCACTTTGTTACCGGCCCAAACGATCCTCCATATCATTCGTCCCCGCTTCGCGTCATGGAACGAGCCGCCGTTCTGTTAGAAGGAGATCATCGTCCTTTTGGCGCACGTTTCCCGTCCGGCCCCTTCTTTCGCCTCGTGACGAATATAGCAAAAGCATAGTCAAACAGGGAACTGTAGTCGAGGCACCACGCTAAAAGGGGCCAGATCAAGAGATGGAATCTGACAATGTGAGATTTGCGAGCTTCACCGCACGCAACAGAGATTGGGCAAGGTGGAAGGTAAGAAATTGATGACAACGCCCTCTGTGAGATGGAGGTAAGACATCGACTACGTAGCTTAGCTTCGGGGCCCAAGCTCCAGCTCCCCCAAGCCAACGGTCTTAGCTTGAGAGAGGGTGAGGGAGGTGGAGGAGGAGAGGGGCCGGCCGGCCCCCGTTGTCAATAATGTCGCGAGAGAGAGGGGGATTGAACGCCATGGCGCCAGAGGTAACCGCAGCGACGTCACGGAATCTGACGAGGGTGGTTCGTTCCTGCGCCAGCGCGGCGTATCTAGAGTCGGCGAGAAGGGGAAACGGGGAAAGCGTAGAAGGCACGAAGAAGGGCGGTTACGGCGATACTACTACAGCCATCTACCACAGCTAGCTACAGCGGGGCGCCCAGCCTCGTTCCCTCTTCCCGCATCGTTTGCTTGCTTTTTCTTCGTTCTTGGGCGCTAGAAGCTTCGGTGCGGCACCGTTGTCGTGTCTCCCCCCTGGTTTGATCTTCGTCGCCGTCGTGTGTCACGAGGGCAGGCGGGATGCAGAGGGGGCAGGTCTGCCATGAACGTGCCACATCATGACAGCACGTAGGGCTGACGAAGACCGGCTGACAGTGGGGACGGCCGAGGGCACGCTCGGATACGGGTGGCATCAGTGCGGCAGTATTGTGGCACTCACTAAGAGGAGATTGGGGCTGGGGCGGGGCTGGCGCTGGCGCACTACTATCTGTCATCAGCGATTTGTCGGTTCTGGAAAGATGGTCGAAGAGGGTCGCGGGAGTTAACGACGGCATGGCATGCAGGACTAAGGCAAGCAATCGGCGGTCTAGGTAAGGGGAAGCCACGCAGCGCGTGGCAGCGGTTAATTTGCGGGTTTTGGGTGACGGAAAGTCAAAAAAGCAAAGTAGCTGCAAGCAGACGGTGGGTGTGGTTCGGGAATGGGCCGCGCGGTACTTGTTCTAGAAAAGCGGGAGAAAAACACGCAGGGGCTGGGATTGGCTGCATTACCAATGAGCCCTCCGAGTCTGCGCCGTGCCGTGTCTTTCGCTTGCAGCTCGATAGCTAATGCAACGGCATTGCGCCTGCTGCATGCTGCCCCGGGCGTTCCATGCCGTGCCTGGCCTGCTGATGATGCTTGACCCTGGCGGCTGCAGTGGTGGGCGTGGCTGTTTCACGCTGTCATAGTGCGCCGCGAGAGAGGTCCAATGTGCAAAGCGGCCGAGGTTCAGCCGAGAATCCTCGGCATATGCTCGGCCGCTCTCTCGCGCGGAGCAGGTCAGACGAGCCATAGCCCTCGTACGACGGGAAGATGCGGGACGAGAGACCCTGGGCTCGGACCGGCGTGGTGGTGGCAGCAAGCACGGTGGGCAGAGCGGTGACGCGCCGGATGCGGGGTGGTTAGTGCGCACGGTGGGTTTCGATGAACATGAGTCACCGAAGAATACCCATGGCAGGCGTTGGCGTTCCCCGTGTCGGCGGCCGGCCGGCGAAGCTGCCCGCCCGGCGCGGCGTGGCAAACGACTCCCTGGGGATCGGCGCCAGAATCTCGACCAGGACCGAGATGCAGCTGCGGAAATCGCGGGCGAGAAGCGCATGCAGAGAAGGGCGGGAGAAGAGGCGAAGAAGAAATCCGATCTGGCAGGTAGCAGACGGCGGTTGTGGCAGTCGCGGCGCCGACAAGCTTCCACTAAGCGTCGCTCAGGCACAACACTACACACCACCACTGCCCGCTGTCCACGCTCCGCCGTCGCGATGGGCGGGCGCGCGCTCTTTTGAATGCAACGGCCTCGCGGTCGTCGTCATCGCCGTCACGTTCGTCGCAGAAACTTGCGAATTCCCCACAACGGCTGGCCTTGTTTGTGGAATCCGACAGACCCACCGCTATCTCCGGCCACGGCGCTGCCCACGGGGACGGGAAATCACGGGGAAGACTGGAGAGCGGGGATGCCGACACTCATGCTCTTCACCCACACCTCGCTTCTCCGCCAAGCGAGCTGCTGTCAGCGAGCTGCGGCGCTGCTGCAGCCGGCAAATGGCTCGAGAATGTTGTTGAGCAGCCTTGCAGCCGGCGGCCGCCCTTCAGTGAGCACCTAGGCCAGGACAGGCCGGCTCAACACACCGCCCGCCCGTCCGTCGGCAAAAAGCGCGTCGTCGCTCTGTCATTGGTCGGCTGGACCGCCAGACGCCGACCGGTCGGGAAGCACTGGCTGTCCGTTTGCCGCAATCGGCATCCCAGTGCCCGGCTTCTGGCCTCATCGGCGCGGCCCAGTCCCAACCCTAGGCCCAGAGCCGCACTCAAGGCTCCACCGTGACCGCATACACGGACGAAACACCCACATTTTTCGGATCCGTGGGGTGACAGCTCCCGCCCTGAATACCTCGGATCCGCCCCGGCTCCCACGCGCGGTACTCACTGTCTCCAATCACCGCCCTCCGCTCCCCGTGGGGCTCTCGGAGGCTTCGCTTAACCCAGCCAAGCTCAATGTCGGTGCGGGAGCGGCGTGGTAGTGTTGAGGTTACTTCTGCGTCCTGGAGGTGGAGACGTGATTTGTATTGCTGCCAGCTGGACCGCATATAGAACTGCTCTCCCGCGTCCCATGTCTCTTCACTTTCGTCCCCTTCGCTTCCCGCCGTCTCTGCCCCTTATCTTTGCTGCCCCAGTCCCTCTCTCCTGCAGTCTTCAACATGGGCCAATCCGAGACGGCGTCGGTCCGTGCGAGCATGGACAAAGCCGAGGACCTGCGCGCCGAACAGCTCGAGATGCCTGATGCCGTGAAGCCGGGCGATGTCGACGAGGAGCTCGAGGAGGCTCTGCGCAACTACGTGCCCGGCTCGCTCGAGGAGAAGAAGCTCTTGCGCAAGATTGACCTGCGTCTGATGCCTATTCTTTGGATCATGTACATTCTCAACTACGTCGATCGCACAAACATCGTGAGTTCGCACCCAGCCCATCTGCTCCCACGCCCTCGAAGCTAACAACCCATCAGGGCAATGCCAAGATCGCCGGCATGGAAGACGACCTCAACCTCGACGACCAGAAGTACGCTTGGGTCTTGTCCATCTTCTTCTTCGGCTACCTCCTTTGCGAGGTTCCCTCCAACATGATCCTCAGTCGGTCGCGCCCGTCGCTGTTCCTGCCCGGCATCATGATCGTCTGGGGTGGCTTGAGCGCCGCCATGTCTGCCTCCAAGACCTACGGGGCCATGCTTGCCTTCCGCTTCGTTGTCGGATGCATCGAGTCGGGCTTCTTCCCCGGCGTGCTCTACCTGCTGAGCTGCTGGTACACCAGCGGCGAACTCGGTAAGAAGGACCACTCCACCATCCCATCAAGCCTTCTCCTCTGACCAATCTCCCCAGGCAAGCGCTTCACCATCTTCTACACGGCCTCCACCCTCTCCGGCGCCGTCGGCGGCCTCATCTCCGGCGGCATCACCGACGGCCTCCACAACGCCCACGGCATCAGCGGCTGGCGCTGGCTCTTCATCGTCGAAGGCGTGTGCACCGCCGGCGTCGCCTTCTGCGCCCTCTTCATCCTGCTCGACTACCCAGCGACGTCGCCCGCGCTCAACCTGGAAGAAAAGCAGCTCGCAACCATCCGCCTCATCGCCGACACACGCTCCCGCGATGGCGAAGCCAGCAGCGCCGGCCGCCTCACCCACACACAGGCCTTCACCGCCGCCATCGTCGACTACCGCACGTGGTTCTTCCTCGTGCTGCTGATGCTCAACGTCGGCTCGGGCACCATCTCGTACTTCATCCCGACCCTCACCAAGACGCTGGGCTACGACGGCGTCACGGCGCAGTACATGACGGTCCCCATCTACGTCGTCGCCGCGCTCGTCGCCAACTGCGCCGCCATCGCGGCGGACCGCGTGCAGCGCCGCGTCGGCGGCACCGGCGCGCGCGCCCCCTTCGTCGCCGCCTTCCTCGCCCTCGGCTGCGCCTGCGCCGTCGTCTGCGCCGCCGTCACGAACCACGTCGTCCGCTACGTCATGACGTGCTTCGTCGCCGCCGGCATCTGGACCGCGCTCCCCCTCGCGCTCGCGTGGATCTCCAACACCATCAACACTCCGCCCGAGAAGCGCGCCATCGTGCTCGCGCTGGTCAATGCGTGTGGCAACCTGTCGAGCGTGTATGGTAGCCGCATCTGGCCTGATAAGGATGAGCCGGACTATCGCATGGGTTGGGGCGTGACGGCGGGTTTTCTGGGCGCGGCGACGGTCATGGTGCTGGTTAGTCCGCTGGTGTTTAGGATTCCGTGGAAGGAGTTGGATGTGATGAAGGCGCAGGGGGATGTGGAGAGGACGGGGGAGGCGGGCGCGGAGGAGGGGGAGAGGGAGGCGAGGTAGATGTCCGGCTTCGATGGGGATGCTGTTGATGTTTAGATGTGCGGGCTTTAGTTGTTGACGTATGATATGATGATTCACGATTGGATTTGTTGTGCACTATTATTCTTCATTCAATGTGCAGTGTTTCATGAACAGCAAAAGCACCTTTGGACATTGCGAAGTCTCCTGACAAGCGGTTTGGGGCTATAGAAGTGTGAAATGGCTTGAATGTTGCGAATAGGAGAATAAGTAAGATACTGCTAAGGCATAGCCAATGCACATCTACCTGAGGATCACACTCGACCCATCGTTTGAGGAAAATCTGACCAAGACCAATCCGACGTGAGAGTCCATCCTTCGTCTCGATGGCCATGACGTGTAAGACAACTATCGTGTGATTGTATTCACCCGCTGGGGTCTTTGGGCCGCCCCAGTATCTAGTTTCTCGATAAAACAGCGCTTCTCCTGCATCGTGGCCTGGGTCCATGATACCGAGCAGCTTACAGACTGCCGCTCTATTATAGTTCAGGTTACTAATATCAACTTTCAGTTTGTCAAAGTCGGGTTTCTTCTTGAGATCATCAGTGTTCCTTAGAAATGGGATCTCTAGATATTTGCCGATGTTGAGTGCAAGAAACTCAACGCAAACTTCCTCGCCGCTCTGAACTTCGGAAAAGATCCGGATCTCGTCTTCTGTGTAGTCGAAGAATAAGAATTCAACCGGATGGTGGCGTGTGCGGATGTTGGACATGTTCCGTCCAGTATTACATGTATGAACCCTATGCCCAAGCAAAAGCACAGTGCTCTGTGTGCTTATGAGAAGGCTGCCGGGCGTCGCCAGAGCCATGCGGCTTTGGTCAGGTGGGAATTGTTCCAAAACCATCTTGTTGTTGAAGCCTGTATGATCAGCTTTGAGTGTTTCAAGGGGATAAGAATCTAGTTGCTCAACCGTGCTTGGGGAACCTAATGGTGCGGGAGAGCTCGTGCGAACCATTCTTTGTGGGCAATTTTTGCAAAGCAAATATAAGATTCGGCTGACGATGATGTGATAGAACCCAATGTCCCAGCTACAGAGACGGTTGAAAGCTGCTTTTCACCATCTGAGTTGTTCATTGCAGTTGCGCATGAAGCCACTGGCATCGGAAAACCACCCCATTGGTCATCGATATTGTCAATAGAAGCCATGCTTGAGGCCCACGACCAGCTTGGAAACACAAACCCGTTCTCGGTCCGCCGTGGATGCCTACAATGTGTGGATAGCCAGAGCAGTGCTTGTGAAAAACACTCGATGGGTAGTCCGTAGATGTGGTTTGTGCCGAAGTCATTTTGCAAGATTCCTGTAAAGGCTCTTAGAATATCCATTGGGTTACTCAGATTTCGGCGCGAGAAGTCATTTAACTTCCCAAGATAGCTGGAACTTGAGGAATTTTCGTGGAGAAATTTGTTTGGCACGATATAGGGTGAGATGGTATCGGCGTATATCCGCGAAGCAACTGAACACTCAAGAAGAATCGATTTCTCCGTGAATATCAAGAGGCGGCGAGAAAGTAGAGACTCTTGCAAGGTCCAGGCCCTGCTGCTCCAGGTAGACTTCGGCAGTGCTGCTGGGGCAGGACAATATTCCTGTATTCCAATGTTTGACAGCCGAAGCTGGTATGCTAGACTCCTTGATACACCTCGGAGTCCAAAGTGTGCTCCATCACCGTCCCAAGCTACCAGAGTGACGTAGCTTTTCTTATAGATATCGCCCATCGCGTCAATCTGCTCTTGGCAAGATTTCGGATCGTCCTGGATTATACAGAATCTGTCCACCCAGAGATACCTTTTGCCTAGCCGGGAACAGACCGTCATAGCATCCTTGATTGTAGGAGGGATGTTCTGTGCTGACAAGCCTCCGGGAGATTTGAGGTCGGCAATACTCGCCTTCGTTGTCTGGAACAACTTGCTCGAGGGTTGTGCGTTCCCCCAAACATAGCTTAGGGTAATGTATTCGCATCCAGAAGGTGCCTCAACAATGCAGGAATGTTCAACATCAATGACTCTGAAGTGGGCCGGAAGATTTTTGCAGGATGTCCACATTCGGTCTTTGGAAAACCCGTTTGGGGTTTCCGTGAACCAACTGTTCACTTTTTTCCAGTCAATGCCCATCTCCTGTAATACGGGCTTTTTGGGACGAGCAAGCTGATAGTTGAATTGAAGCGCCGAGATGACTTCGTCCTCCTCGTCGATAATCTTTATCGGACGCCGAGGGAAAGCGCCGTCGTTGATGCGCAGCTTAACTCGAGAGAGTGTTCTAGTCTCTGCACGATACTCTGAACATCTTTCGATTATTTTGACGATCATCTGGTAGAGGATATAGTCTGAGCGGCTGCGCATCATCGCGGTATTGTCTAGGTAGATCCAGAAGCTCTGGTTCAGCCTGTGAAACATAATGCAGTGGCTTAGGACTATGAGGCGTAGGTGGGATCAAAACGCACAAAGGTGCCAATTCAGCCAGATCAAGTCTCATTTAAAGCTGTCTTTGATTGTGTAACATCCAAAGGCATTTCCACGAAACAGCCGCTTGCAGAAGCTCTCAGGATCTGGGACCTGTATTCCGCCATCCTGCAGGAAAGATTTGCAGAACTTGCAGTCCGTATGCTGTCGCAATTTGTGTTTCGAGACCGGCTCATTTGATCGTGAGGTTTCTTGGAGTTGCTGATCTGGTGTGCTGGGACTTGTGTCTGGAATCCGGCGTTGCCGTCTAGTCGAAAACTTTTGGAGAAGGCGCGAGATTCCATGTGATGCCATGGGCGCCCTTGCTCTCCTGCAACAGAGGTTTAGCATCAAGTCTATCGCCAGGTAGCAGTGATGAAGGAGGGAACTGACCTGTATCCGGAGGAGTAGTCTGTTCAAGATGTGGAGGAAGGTTCAAGGCTTTCGGTTCTCTTGGGCGCGGGCGAACTCTTGCAGAAATAGCCTGCTCAACCGTGCAGCTGATGTGAAAGGGTTTCACCCCACCCTTAGGCTTCCATAGAGAGATGTGTACGACTGTACGGACTGGGTTGATTATCTGGCTGGCGTGCGTGGTTATAGGTGACGAGCAGTGGATTAGGCTATGCAGGATGGCGAAGTCGGGGGTGTAGAGTAAGGAGGGCTGCCGGTCTGACAGCTCACCTCGAGATGGCAGCCTTGCACAGCCACAGATAAACCGTGGTCTGCCATGAGTCGACAGCTAGTTGGCCCATGCATTGGGGATTCCCAAAGGATAACCCGCGGCATGCAGTGTAACTTTTCACAACGTGCCCAAGGACAGCGGCGTATGAATTTACGGCTGAGACAACAGTTAACAGCCAACAACCTCTACAAAAGACAATTCTTAAGAAGTCTAAGTGTTGGTCGATGTCACAATAACCTTGATTCGCGTAAGCGGCCGCTCCCGCAAACCGTTCACCTGCATATGCAGGGCAAACGGCATCATTTCCCTTCGGGATCCTCCCGTACCCCACCAATCTTCATGACAAGGCACCGCATAGCCATAACAGAGCATCGGGGTATTTGGTCCCCCTCGCCTCCATTACCCGTGCGGATAAATATCCGAGGAGGTCGTCGGGGATAAGATCCCGCTATTCCCATATATCTCCCTCCAAACCCTCTTCAGTCAACAGGCATATCATCCGGCAAAGTTGATTTGGGCCGAGGACAATTTCCTTCCTCTGCGGCTTCTCCGGCAGATGGGTGCTTTGCTTGGGTCGCGTGGAAGCCGGATGTCCGAGGCTCGGAGCTGACTGGAGCCAAACCGGGTATGGACCGGATGCACTTTGTGGCGGTTTTCGGTGATTGAGATGCGTCTGGGGCCCTCTTCAACGAAACGCACAATCGTCAACAGACAGGATCTGTTGCTCGTGGAGTGGAGGAGCAGTGCGTCGGTGGGGAATTGAGCGACAGTTGGCCTGAACACCACACCACGTCATATCCCGCCGGAGCAACAACAGCAGAGGCGGCCAACACCGCCACAGCAGCAGCCCCGCCAATGCCACCAACACGGCACGTCGGAAGCAGCAAGATTCTGGAACCCCTCAAACGCTCCAAATAAAGGCCACCATGGGCGTTTTCGGTCGGGCCGAGCGGGAATGCTAGGGCTCGGGTGGGTCCCGCACACACAGACACTGACCGCTCTTGCGCAGCCCTCAGCCCCCCATTGGCCCAGAGGCCTGCGCCGACAGACCGCCCTCGAGTTCCCCGCAGAGACCCGCATGAGCTCCAGCTGGCAAGACGTCAATCCGCTCACTGCCACGCCGGCGACCCTGACCCAGCCGCGAAGTGGGCTCAGGAGCTCGAGCTCAAGCTTCAGCGCCCTTCGCTCATAAAGCCCGGACAACTCGGTGCCTTTTTCATCCTTTCTCTCGCACTCGCCCCTGCACTTTCTTCCTACCGCCCTGCCCAATTCTGTTCTCCGTACCTGCTTCCATCCATCACCCACCACCCACCATGCCCAGCCTCCTCCAAGACAAAGTCGTCCTCGTCACCGGCGGCGCCGGCGGCCTCGGCCGCGCCATCGTCAAAGCCTGCAGCGACAACAAAGCCAAAGTCGTCATCTGCGACGTCAACGAGGAGCGGGTCAAGGAGACCGAGAACGACTTCGAGAAGCTGTGGCACGTGGGGCCCCTGGACAAGCTCTCGACGGCGGTGACGGACGTGTCCAACGAGACGGGCGCGGCGGCCGCCGTCGAGCACTGCATCCGGCGGTTCGGCCGGCTCGACGTGCTCATCAACTGCGCCGGCATCATGGACGGCTACGACCCGGTCGACAGCGTCGACGCCGACCTGTGGGCGCGCGTGCTCGCCGTCAACCTGACGGGCCCGGCGCTCATGTCCAAGCACGCCGTGCGGCACTTCCTGTCGCGCGACGCCAAGGCGCAGCGCGGCTGCGCCATCGTCAACGTCGCCGCCGCCGCCGCCGCGCGCGGCGCCGCAGCAGGTATGTCGTCCATCGCCCCGGTGCTGGGGGCCGCCGTGGGCGCCGTGGGGCCGGGCGGCGGCGGCGCCCACCTGTACCAGCACCTCGACCCCGAGATTCACGCTCACATGCTCTTCACCAAAGGCGCGGCGTACACGGCCGCCAAGCACGGGCTGGTCGGGCTGACCAAGAACACGGCCGCGGCGTACGCGAAGCGCGGCATCAGGTGCAATGCCATCCTGCCCGGCGCCATGGAGACGAACCTGGCGAGCAGCGTGCCCACCGACTTCAACGAGGAGGGCCAGCAGACGGCCGCCAGCTTGGCCAACATCCTGCCCGGCAACGTCGATGTCGAGAAGCTGGCCAAGACGATTGTGCATCTGGTGAGCGATCATGCCGAGGGCATCAACGGCGTGGTCATCGCGGCGGATAATGGGTGGACTGCGTTCTAGAGAGACTGAGAGGGAGAAAAACGACATGTACAAAAGGGATTGGGATGGATAAACGGGAAGGCGTACGAATGAACTGTTTTCATAGAAGTCAATGGACTGTATGATTCACGAGGGAGGTTTCTGGCTTGGTGATGTTGGACTACTCCTTTGATGGTTTAATCGCGCACCAATGGCTGCGGAGGTCCTGGATCGCAATGGTATCGCCCCGTGCTTACGTAGATCTGGGATCTGAACGCTGCCTGTGTGGGCACTCGAATCCCACACCCGGACGTAGATGTGAGTACAGGAACCTTCAAGTCGCTGGCGGCGAAAGACAGGGATGCCAAAATGAAAGCAGTTCAGGAAGAGACGCAAGCTTCTCCAGGCGTGTTCATGAGCGAATTCATCAAGACGATATAGTGCAATCGTAGATGTGGCCGTAGGAAAGCAGGCAGCAGACAGCTACAGGAAACAGGACCGGAATCCGAACCGACCCTCATCCCGCTCCGAACGCACAAGAGGGGCTGGATGAGGAATGCCCAGCCAGTCAGAGCAAACCAAGGCGGATCATTCAATAAGTCAAGCCAGGATGGCGTGTATTTTAGCTGCTTAACTCCCCTGCCTGTACGGCCCCGAAATTGTCGCCGGGTGAGAGGCGCGTAGGGAAAGAGATGGCGTCCTCACCGGGCTGCAGAGAGCTCAAATTTCCATCATATGCTTAATCCAGTGCAGTACACCATCTCGCTCCAGCGCCTTGCGGTTCCTTGGAATTGGGCCAAACCATGCCCTGGGTTCGGCCAGGGGCCGGGAAACGGTCGTCTTCGGCGCCATGTTGGCGCCCGTCTCTAGCATCCTTCGGATTTCGATGTCGGATAAAGCGATCACCGTGAAGAGCGGCGACGTCGGCGACGTTTCTGGCACCCTGGAACGAGTTATCGGCGATGGGTCTTTGAGCATTGGCAGCGTCGGTCGAGGCCTTGACCGCTCTCTGGTGAAGGGCTTCGGGATCTTCCTCTTGTGCATTAGGGAAACCGTAGCTGTTATACAGGAGAAACATAAATCAGTGACGCCCACACCATCCCTTTACCCCTCAATCACACCACCCATCCACTGCGTACCAAACCACTCAGCAGGTATCGTCGAGAAGCTAAGGGATAGAAACTGCACCATAGAGGGATAAAGGGACGTAGCGAATCCCATCAAGGAACGAAAAAGCGCTGGGCCCGGCGCGCCATCGCCATCGCCATCATCATCATCATCATCATCACTGCGATGGCATGACATGTCTCGTCCAAAACGAACAACCCAACCAAAGGAGAACAGACACCGCGAACACCTCCGCTTCCCACGGGGATCCACCAAGGCAAACACGTTCATCCAGTTCATGGCAATACATTAGCTTTTACGTATGTACGTCACCACTACAACCACCACCACGACGACCCAGCCCCTTCGCGGGGAGGACGACTATATCTTACTTGACCTCCGCCCCACCACCCAGGCCCACACCCCAGCAAACGGGACGGGCACAGCGTTCCCATCCCATCCCATCAACCCTGCCACTCCAGGCCCAACCCACCACTCCTCCTCAACTGCACCGCCGACGCGTTCCCGTCATTAAACCCGCCGCCAGGCTGCGTCGTGAAATCGCCGACCACGCTCAAATCCTCAATCCTTCCAAGCAGCAGCTCGAGCGCGCGATACGCGGCGCCGGGAGTATACCCAGGCAGCTCGTGGCCAGCGAGCTGGGTCTGGTAGAACGTGAGGCCGCGCTCGCTTCCCCAGGTACCCAGCAGGCCCGCGCCGGCGAGCGCGCCGCCGTTGTATTCGGCATGGTAGGGGGCGTAGAACGGCTTGCCGGGGTACTCCTGGAAGCCTTGCTTGCCGTTCCACGTCGTGTTCTGGAGGACGAGCAGGGTGCCGTTGGTGGAGAGGAGGAAGTCGAGGTTGCCGGAGCCGACGATGACGTTGTTGGTGCGCTCGACGACGTTTTGCAGCGTGCCGTCGAGGGCCGGGCCGGGGCTCTGGTCGCCGTTGCCCACGAAGACGTTTTTGTCGGTGCATTGCTCCCAGTTGACGTCGAGGGGCGCGTTGATGGCGGCTTTGACGTCGGTGCGGTTGAAGTACACCTCTAGGCCTGGCGGCGAGTAGTCGCCGCTGTTGACGATGCCGAGCACGCTGTACGGGTGCGGGCACGTCTCCGTGATGTGGTAGATGTTGATGCACGGGTTCACTTCGAGCGCGGCCGCGTACACGTCGTCCCAGAGGTCGCAGGACGCGGCTGCGTCGTCCGAGTAGGGGTCCGGCAGCAGCGGGAAGGATTCCTGCGGCGGCGGGAAGGTGAGGTACGTGTCCAGGTAGGAGGTGTAGTTGCAGGCGTCGGCGCGGGCCTGCAGGTCCTTGGTGAAGCTGTCGTTGAGGTAGAAGAGGTTGGACCAGAAGTCGACGTATTGGGGGACGATGACTGGGGGGCGTGTGTGAGCATGTGCGTTCTTGCTTTTTTTTTTTTTTTTCCTTTTTTTTCTTTTTTGGAATTCTTACCTTCTTGCTGCAGGACTTCGTCGCCGATGATGGGGTCGTTGATGGCGATGCCGGCCAGGTTGTAGTAGTCGGTATCGTTGCGGTTCAGGAACTCGTTGGCGACGTACGGCACGTAGAAGCCGGCGTAGCTCTCGCCCGTGATGTACACCTCGCTGCCGTGCGCGTCGAAGGTGTCGACAAAAGACTTGTAGAAGCCCGCGAATTCCTTGGCCAGCTCGAGTTCGTTGGTGATGTCCGGCTCGCCCTGAGAGTAACCGACGCCGACGGGTTGTCTGTGGGGGGCAACATGTTAGACGAACGGCTTTGTGGGGTTGGGGTTTAGCTTACTCGACCCAGAGCATGTTGGTCAGGTTGACCCAGGTGTAGGGGTTCTGCACCGGGGCGTAGGTGCCCGCCTCCCACGTGAACGGACCATTCTCCGTCAGCAGGCCGCTGAGCGAACTGCAACCCGGGCCGCCGTTGAACCTGGAAACAAAATCAACAAATGCAATCGAAGGGCAATGTTCGAGTTGGTGCATACCAGATGGTAATCTCGTCGGTGGCGTTGGGGTTCGTGGATGGGAAGAACCTAGGTAATTCTGATCAGCATTGAAGCGGTGTAAGGGCAAGCAAGCGCACGTACCAGAAGTACAGCTTCCGCGTCTCGTTGGCCTTGTCCGAGATGGGCAACAGACCGGCGTAGGATTCGCCAATGTCGAAGTCGACGTCGGGGATGTTGGTGCCGTTCACGGCGAAGGCTGCAGGAGCGGTGATCAGTGTCTCAGCCAACAGACAGGGGACAGAAGGGCTGCATACGCTCCGTCTTGTTCGTGGCGAAGGGCGAGGCACGCTTCTGCAGCCTAGGCAGCTCGGCGGCGACGGTGCGGGCGTCGAGGGCTTGGGCGTCGCGCTTCTCGAAGAAGGCCTTCTTGACTTCGTCGGCGCGCTGGAAGGCGTGCAGGGGGCTGCGGCCCTGCTTCGCGGCAGCGAAGGGGAGCAGGGCGGCGCTAAGCAATGCGAACGAAGGCTTCATCTTGACAAGCAGCACCAAGACTGCCGAGTGTGGGAATCCAAGCCCCCGAGGCGCGCAGAGGCGGGCTTTTAAGCTGGGCGGGCTCCGCTCTTTGCGGGCCGGTACCTTGCAGGTCGCGCCATTATTTGCAAGGCGGAGATAACAAGCACGACAGCGGCTCTGGGGCTAGCGGAATCGGGCAGGAGCTGCTGTCGTGGCGGACTTCATCTGGAGCGGTCGACATGGGTGGATCAGCCGGCTTAGATGAATCGAAGCCGTCATTGTTTGCCCGCGCATGAACGCCGCGGCCTGAGTCAGCCGGTTTGGCTCTGCAGTCGAAACGGGGCTGCGGCGCAAGGCGGGAAGTGATGCGACTGATCTGCGTCGTTCCGTCGCGCCCATTTGCTGATCGGCCCAGACAGGAAAGAAACAGCATATGCACGGCGTTATGATGCGGGTTTCCAGGAGCAGCCGTCGGCTCGCCCCAGCTCCGGAAGGATTCGAAACGGTGTGTGGTTGCCTCTTCGTGGCAGGTGGCTGCAACAATGTGCGGGGCTGGGCCAGTCCGGAGCCGTCCGTGATAGTTCGCAAAGCAAGAGCCTCACGCCCGTGATGCCGGGGATTCTTGCATGTTATTATTGAACTGCCTCTTCTGCTGGCGCTTTTCAAAGCAGATCCCTGCACTTCCACTCTGACACTGACCGGTAGTACCGAAAACGAGATGTCGATGGAGTTGGGCTCTACCAGTGGACACGAGCCCCTATCACTACTGCTATCACTACTGCACGTCGGCCATGTAGTGTCCCGCGAAGCAGCTGTCGGTTCCACCGCCACACGACGGGGAGACGAGCACGCCTGCCCAATCAGGCAGCTGGAGCCATGATGCCAGCCGAGGCTGCCGAGCACGTGACAGCGTGCGGCTGTGGCACAATCCTGCTCATTTGAGATACTACTACTAAAACACGTCATGATTCGTCGCAGGCGGCCGCGTGCTGTCAGCCGATCCTAGAACGAGCTCTCATAAGCTTTCTCGCAGTGTGCTGTCCGCGCGCCGATATCGGCCCAAGTCGTCTGGCCGCCGAGGACAGGCGCGGCACATGGCGACTCACATGGCACCGGTCATGGACGAAGGTCTTGATGGCCCTGAGGTGGTTTTGACATTTGTTTGCTGGTTTTATGTGTTTTGTTTTGCCGTGTAGGCGGCGAAAGCGCGCAAAGTTGTGTAAAGGGGTATCGAGGAAATTACTGAAGAACCCTTGCTGCAAAAACACGTCCAACGCCTGGAGACCATGCGCAATGCCCGCGCGTCTATGCGTCTGGGAGATGGGGAGACGAGAAGCCGAAAGAGACTGTTCCAGAGGGTATGCGGTCGTTTGCATGGGCGTGCGCGGCGTCTGGACTTCCAATAGTGCGACTGCGCCCCGGGTAACGCCATGTCGGCCGGTGTCGTCGTGTGAGCGGTTGCCCGATCGGTCGGTGGGCGGCTTAGTTGGGCGAGGCTTCGCGCTGCCACGGCAGCCAAGGGGAGACCTGCAGTTCTCTGTGAGCCAGGTCCGCGTGCGTCGGCCACGGTTACGGCGTACCTTGTGGGCTGCGCGCTCGGCCGCCACCTTCCGCTCCAGATCCTCCAGGCGCTTGAGCTTCATTTCGTGGTAGATGTGCAGCTGCTCCTTGTGCTCCTCCTTCAGCTTCTTGAACTCGCGGTCCAGTTCCTCGTGCCACGGGTACAGCACGCCCGTCTGGAAGCCGAGGGCCGACACGGCGACGGTGAAGTTCAAGTAGGGCAGCCAGCGGCGGGCGGTCGGACCGAGAACCATGGTGACGAAGGAAACCGAAAGACTGCGGTGAACGGGAAAAAGGAGTGACTAGCAAAACAAAACCGTGCAAGAGGGGCCGGGGCAGCGGGCGGTATAAATATCTCCGAGGCGCGGGCAGGGGAAGGAGGGCGATTAGTGGGGAGAGTCGCCCTGTGATGGTTGCTGGCCTCTGCTGACCGAAGCTTTCCGAATAGCGTAGCTCGGACCCACTTTGTGGTCTGATTCCAGAGGCCTTTTATCTTGCAACGGCCAGCCCAAAATGAGGAATTGCCGTCAGCGCCGCACCTGATAGGCCGCCGCCGCCGTATATTTGGTGCCAGCCACGTGGTGCGGCGCGAAATAGACGCTTTGAGCGCGCGCTGGGTGTTTCCGGCCGCGTCGGGTACGTGGCAGGCGTCGAGTGCCAACGGCCAGACCGCGCCTTCTTACTCGGGCGTCGGCTACGCGCGCCCTCGAGGCCTGCCTGCGCCGCAGAAAGCTCTGTTAAAACGGGCCTCCGGCTCATCGACTCACATCGCCACCCGCCCCCTCCGACTTCGCGCCCAGCTCTCGCCGCCACCCAGCCTTGGCCCGGGATTGCCTGCTCAGCTCGGAATCCACGCCCGCGAACACCCGCCGCTGGGGGATCAGCTGGCCGTGCCGGATACGGCTTCTGACCAGCACTCTGCGCAAATCACAGCCTTGCGGATGACGGATCACGGCCATGCGGACCGAGTGCAACAGCCGGGGAGGCGTTGGTGAGAAGAGAAGGGAAGAAACGACCTAGGTTTCAGCGCGAAGGGAAGGGAGTCACCGGCCGGACGCACGAGTCTCAGCCGCAACAACGGCAACCCGTAACCACTTGCTCCCCTATATAACGCTGGCCACCCGCAACCTTTTATCCGAAGCCCGCCTGTGGGAAAATGTCTTCGAACGACAACCCGCGCCTTCCCGCAAATCCCGCAAATCCCCGCATTCAACCGTCGCTGCGCCATTGGAAATACGAGAAAAACAAGAACGAGAGAGAGGCTGTGCACCATCCGAAGTCCCAAGGACAGACGACCAAAGCTGCCTTTTTCATAGCGCCTCAAAGGGCCGACGTCAGAGGGTGGGTCCTGTCGCGGCGGGACGGAGCGAGGCAACAACCGCCTCCGCATTGCCTTTCTCGGCGCACCCGAGGCGCGTGCGTGCGTGTGTGTGCCCTCGCGTTCTCTCGACCAACATTAATCAGTTTCGCCATCTAGCCTTTGTAGCCCTCCTCGTCGTCCACTTCGCTATTCATGACAAGCAGGTCTGTCTCCTCCACGAGCAGGCCGTCTCCGTGCGTCTCGTTCCGCCATTCCCGGAGCTTGAGAGCGTCGACGCCAACCGTGGCACCCGTCGTGATTCTAGCATTGCATTAGCCGCGATTCGGTGTGGGCTAAAAGGGGAACGCACGCGCTCACGGCCGCCATGAAACAGGCGAAGTTTAGTGGCCCGGTCGAGCTGTGCTCAAGCATCCCGCTCGCGCTTGCCAGGTAGTATGCCATGGCACTTTCCGCAGCCACAAAGCATGCGTTGAAGCAGACTCCAATCACAACTGCCATCTGCCGCTTCGAATCGCGGTTCTCAACCGTCTTGTTCTGTTTCGGGTTCTCCAACGTATGGACGGCGCCGAGTAGGACGAGGTTGCAAAACAATGCAAAGGTTGCCTGAAGGAGGGGAAATCACCGTCAGCAAATGAGTTCTGCGGACTGGATCGGCGTTGTAAATCGGCAGCTTACCACGGCTCCAGCACCCCACGGTGTCACGTGGATCTGCGTGGATATGTCGAAGTCCTCTTTCATGTTGACATCTGTCGCGACGAAGGCGACCATGTTGGCCATCATCATGCCGAGGTGGCCTAGTACGCAAAGCACATGGACCGAAGTCCAGGGAATCCGTCTCGACATTTTGTGCCGTGATCGCTACCAGGTAGATTGGAGGATATCGTCTTTGCGAAGACTTGTTTGAGCTTGTTGGTGAGCGTTGCGTCGCTTGCAGTAAGCGCTCTGGAAATCACCACAGCCTGCTACAGCGGTTGATATAACCCAGGACTGACGGACTCAGCCTTCTTTGTACCAAGGCGTTGATGACGGGGCTGTGCAGCAGTGTTCTCCTAAAATAGGCTAAGCAGCCGAGGTCCTGGTGCTGGGGACAGCCTTGCATCCTGTAGGCTGACTGCTACTTAACCTGACAGCTAGCGCGAAAAATGTCGAAGCTACCGAAGAGCACAAGTATTGATTTGCACCGCAGACGCCTGCGGGCGGGAGTGAGGTTATCAAACGAAAGCTCAAGGTTTTAACAAGCGTACTTTGCTTGATGCGTTATGTCGTTCCTAGCCCACTTCCAACGCTGGCCGTAGATAGAAATATTGAGCACCATGCCACAGCACTCAAACTGCTAGAAGTCGTCATTCTGCTTGATAACCTCCTTGGAGGGTCGAGGCCAGCTCATAGGTATAAAATGAATCAAGGGCA
Organism: Diplodia sapinea; assembly: GCA_023087385.1. Lineage (NCBI taxonomy): Eukaryota > Fungi > Ascomycota > Dothideomycetes > Botryosphaeriales > Botryosphaeriaceae > Diplodia > Diplodia sapinea. The sequence continues at coordinate 6,622 of JAJMYO010000332.1, read as the reverse complement.
ATACCCCTCTCAACCCGTCTAGACTACCATAATAATGAGGCCTGACCTGCATGGACCAGCCAGAGCAGCCTCTTTTCTCCGTACGCCAAAGGAGTATTCCGTAACCCAACAGTACCTTTTCACACGAAGCAGCAATGCGCGGACCTCGCACCAGAACGACGAGCCCTTTGCATCGTGAAACAACTTACTGCGCAGCCATCAAGCTCAGGTACACGCCCCAAGCAACGCCAATGACGCTGCCGAAGACGACCCTCTTCTCGACCGGGATCATAGTGAAACTGATGATGGACACCAGCGGCCACAGCTTGGTGCCGGCAACGAAGATGGGCCAGAGTCCCTGCAGCCACAGCGAAAAAAAAAAAAAAATCAGCCACATGTCCACACCCCCCGGACGCTTTCCCACCTCCCACGACCGACGAGACCGGCGCACTCACCTCCTTGACAGCCACCTTGATGCCCTGCGCGTCGCCGCCGTTCAGCGCCTTCATGCCCGCAATGAACAGCACAGTGTTGACCACGCCGCCCACCGTCTGATCCAGCAGGAACTTCCAAAACACGTTTGTCCAATCCATCCCCGCGCCTTTCCGCCGCACCTCATCCTTGACCACGACAACGTCCGGCGCCGGCGTCTCGTCATCATCATCCTGCCTCTTCTTCTCCTCCCCCTTCTTCCCGCCGTGCTGCTGCTTCTTCTCGCCGGGAAACACGTCTTCGAGGAACTCCTGCCACAGGACATTCGGCGGCGTGCTGAGGACGGTGAAGAGGACGAACTTTGCGACGGGCGCGGCGTCGATGGTGAAGGATTGCTAAGGGAAGGAGGGAAGGATGTCCGTCAGCGTTTTCTTTTCTCTCTCTCTCTCTCCTCTTTGAAATGTTTTTTGTAGCCAATGCGCGCGGGTGGTGGGAGTGGATGTGTGTTGGGTGGGTGGGTGGGTGGGCTTAGCTCACGCCCGTCTTTTGCGCCGTGATGAGCTGCGCGAGTATGTTGCTGGCGGCGGACAGCGCGGCGGCTGTGGCGGTTTGCTGGACCATTGGGCTCGGCATGGCGACGGAGCTTTGGTGTGACCGGAAGTAGAGGGATGGTGTTGAGCGATGGCGGCGGCGGCGGCGCGGCGGTGGTGGTGGTGGTGGTCGCTGCTGGTTGCGTTGGGGTGGGGTTTCGAGTTTGGGTTCTGCAAGTTTAGGCTTGGTCTGTGCCGGCAGCAGGGACGCGCGAGGGGTTTTGGAGACTTGTGGAGCTCTGGCGGGATGAGGGAGGGTTCAGGCGGTTGTTCGTGCTGAGGATGGGCTCGAGGTTGACGCGTGGAGAGGTTGGCAGGTTGCGCGGTCGCTGGGGGTGGATGCAGATGAGACGGAGCGACGTGCACGGGTTCGCGCGGGCGGGCTGTCACAGCATGGGAGGAGGACGGTGGTGAAAAGATGGAATTGCGACATCTATCTGGTCGAAGATAGCTGATGATGTATGAGCAGGAGCGACGACTGATGGCTGCCCCGCCCGCTGATCGGCGGCCCGACATCAATTCGCTTACCTAAGCACCTCGCTATCCGAGCAACACAAACCTCAAACCCGGTCCGCTATCCTGCGCTCCCCTTACATCATTCCCAAGCCGCCATGTTGAGGAAGCTGTCGCCACCCTATGCGCGTGCGAGGTGGAAGCCTCCGGCCCCGTCGCGCCGCTCAGCATCCTTCGACCTCTTCGAAGCTCTCGGCCCCCTCGAAAAATCCAATGTCCATCGAGGAAAGAGGACTGACCGCTCATCCCCGCGTCGCGATCCTTTGCTGAAGACAGTCAACGGAGAAGCTTCACCGTCAACGCCTAGACCGAAGTTTAGCAATTTGTGGAGCTTCACCTCGCACCGATTCCTGTATGTTTGGCCTTGTCCGTGGCAGAACAGCAATCCTGACCTGTCCAGCTTCAAAGAATCGGCCAGATATGACAGTAACTACTTCGAATTCAGTACTGCTGGACTCGTTGAAGTTGCGCGTTCTATCGTAGGACGATCCGAAACCGAAACCTTTCCTCTCACAAAAACTGGGGAGGGCGATAATTATCGCGACATTCGCGTTGCTACGAGCCCGCCCATCCATTTCCGCCTTTACTTCGGCCCGGCGGCTATGCAGGACGGTTTGCTGGCATTGAGAACAGCGAGTCAAGTCGCAACTATGGATCTTGCGAGATCTCTCGGTGCTCCCGTCCCCAAGGTCCTGCGTTACCATTGCACCCAGGACAATGCTGTCGGCCAGCCCTTCATCGCCTTCAGTGATCCCGGCGGCTCTGTCATCAGCAACCTCTGGATGGACATTGACGACCGGGAAAGACTCAAATTGGGCCATGTGGCTGCCGATTTGCAGGCTAAACTGTCAGCTGTCGAATTCCCTGCCTATGGAAACATCTATTACACCCGCGACCTGCCTTACAACTGCAAATCCTATCCCATCCCCGACCGTGGTGAGTTGAAGGGCCTCTGTGTTGGTCCCTTCTGCTCCCCTCACTATGAACCCCTCTATTTCCACCGATCGCGTAGACCTTGTGATTCACCCTACCCACCTTCTACCCGCCACTCAGCTGACCAGTCCAGATAAAAATCCGCGCATCTTCGCTCTCAATACGGCAGCGGAATTGTCGCTGAAGAAGAAGGAAGGCTCGTATGTTTCACCTCTTACGCACCCTGATGAGGTCGCACGCTTCAAGTACACCAAGCTCTATGAGGATTATTTGAAAATTTTGCCTCATCTTTTACCACTCATTGATGCAGCAATGAACGCCCCGAGACTGGTGGTTGACAGCGTCCTCCCGCTCTACTACTTTGACAAGCCCCTTTTAACCGCGTCTCGAGACATTACAATTGCCGCTATACTTGATTTCGGCAAGTTTTTTATTCGACCTTCTTTTCATCAGGGTCGAGCTTCCACGACGTCAATGGTACCAAACATACCACAGATGCCACGAGAGCCTAAGAACATCTCCAGCAAGCAACAGGAGCTCATTGCGAAGCAGCTGATGAGCTGGCGTGTGTGGATGCTGAAAACGAAAAGCTTCGATAAAACAAAATACATCGACGGAGCCGATGATGCAAAGTGGGGTTTGCTACGAGAGCTATTCGCTGCCATCAAGCTCCGCCCTCACAAACACAACCGCCTCCACTGCGCCCTGATCAGAGTTACAGAGCAATGGGACGACATTACAAGAACGAAAGATGGGCATGTCCCTCCGTGCCCGATTTCATATCCTGTAGAGGAGAAGGAAGAGACGCTTCGCGAAGAGGAACGCCTTGATGCTGTGCGAGCCGAGTGGCGTTTCTTTTGCACGGTCACTGGGACTAAGGCCGATGGAGCCGTTTCTGCCCATGATTACGAGCGCGCGAGCAGATACTACGGCAGTCTTCAGGACAGAGTCAATGCCAACGGCGGCAAGCATTTCCCGGATGTGGATGTGAGCGACAGCACCGGAGAGACTTTCGAGACACCGGATGACTTCGAAACGGCCCTTTGCAAGCGGATGGGCATTTCGCGGCAGACTTTCTGGCGGACCGTGGTGGATGCACAGCCAGAACCGACTTTCAGCGAAGGGGCATCTCGTGACCAGCCAGTGCTGTCCGCGTTGGACGACCTCTATTTCACCCCAGACAAGGAAGAGCAATAGATCACACGCAAGACACGTCGATACAATACAACCTGCAGTCTTAGCACAACAAGAAGGGAGAACGCAAATAACTTACCAGAAAAAACGCCTTGCATGTTCGAGCAACTGCCGTGCCAGCAGCACAACGCCGCGCCGCCATCGTCCCCTTCGCCCTCTCCCAAATCCCTCGTCAACGCCCTCTCCGCACCCGACGACGACACCCCGTCACCCTGGCGCCCCTTCGACCTATACGTCGCGATAGCCGGGAAGCCCCACCCGCCGCCTTTGGTTTCTTTTCTTTCTCTCTTCCCACAAACGTCGCTAAACACCAAAGGAAGAAAAAAAAAGCCCTCCAATCCCTCACCCACACCACCACCCGCAGCGGCCCAATAACAACAACGACAGCCACCGCCCTCGCATCCATCCTCCGCGCAGCCGATAGCTGGCAGCAGCTCTGGCAAGCTTCTTCTTCGTCGCTGTCGTCATCAGTATCGGCGGTGGCGGCGGTGAGAAAACACACTTTCCTGCGGCACGCGGGTGAGCGTGTTGGTTGGTGAGGACGGTAGTGGAGGGGGCGCAGAAAGACGGAGACGGGTCAGACGACGAAAATATGCAAAGGGTGTCGGTGGATTCGTTTGAGGAGTTGCATAGGTTTATTGGGAGGTATGCGTGGGTGTGATGGTTGGGATGCGGGAGGGGGTGGGTTTTTTATTGGTGCGGGAAGGGGAGTGGATGGGGACAGGGACGGGGACGGGGAGGGAAGAATTCAGACTTGAGTTCTGTGTCAGCCGGAAAGCTTCGACCTCTTTGACTGGGGAACATCCGGCGTATGTGCTGCTGAGTTTGTTATTGATAGCATGTGGGAATAAGCAATTGCTGAGCGTAGGATTCTGGTGAGCCATCAAGGTGTTCGGGTCAAGCGGAGAGGGGAAAGTGGGGGAGGCGAAGCTTATTAAGCTTGATGTTTCGTACTTCCCCACTCCTGCTTCCCCGCAACATCTTGCAACTTTCCGCCCTCGCGATTGCTGAATGTCACAATGTCGGGTCTGGTTGAAGCCTCCGTCACCCCAGAGCCGTGGCACCTGCCAATTGCATCGGCCTTGGCCAGCACGAGGCCTGAGACATGCGGAAGCGCGTACGGTTCAGCGGCACACATCTTGTACCCAACACACGTGCCAAGCTAGACCCCTGCGAGTACATGCGCTAATGACGTTACCCCTGCAATCGCGACTGTCAAGAGTGCGCGGGGCGGGAGCTACAAAAGCTGCGGCTCTGCTCCCGGGACCATTGAGCACCCGTCACATCCGTCTCACTCGCTGAACCAACCATGATTGGCAAGTCCCTTGCCCTCGCTCTCTCAGCAGCCGGCCTCTGCGCTGAAGCTGCGGTTATCGAGCTCCGTCAGCCTGCTGCCGCACCCTCGTCGACTACTAGCGTCCCCGACTACTTCCAAACAACTCTCCACCAATATGAAGGTAATGCCACGCGTGAACCCAGAGAAGAAAGCCAATTGACTCAATCTTCAAGGCCCTACTGCTACCGGCGACGCTCCCTTCCTTGGCGCGACCAACGCCGCTCCCTTCTCCGGTGTCTCGTACATCGCACCTCAACCTCTTGAGACTCAGCAGCCCATCGTTGGAAACACGGCGAAGAAGAACATCTTTCAGCTGATGGGACATCTGACCCCTTACACTCCCAATCCGGATGGCTTCGGCGTCGACGAATATCCTCTCCCGCCCGGCACAAACATTACCCAGCTTCACATGCTGCACAGGCATGGGGAGAGGTATCCCACTTCGACCGACGGTTCGATTACCCTGGCGGAGAAGATTGTCAATGCATCGGGCACCTTCAATGCGACGGGGGACCTGGCCTTCCTGAACAGTTGGACAAACAAGCTGGGTGCTGAGATTTTGGTGCCAGTGGGCAAGCAACAGTAAATGCAGCATCCATTGTCTTCGTGAGGATTGAGCTGACCTTCCAAAGCCTATTCGACTCTGGTACTACCCACTACTACAACTACGGCCATCTGTACCCGAACAACGGTAGCAAGATCATTGCCCGTTCCACGACCCAGAACCGGATGATCGAGTCTGCCGAGTACTTTTTGGCTGGATTCTTTGGCCTAGCATGGACGCAGAACGCCACACTAGAGTTGATTATTGAAGAGCAAAACTTCAACAACACTCTTGCTGGCTACTACCAATGCAACAACTCCAATGCCGCAGTCAACAACGGTGGCCACAACGGTACGGCACACGCTTTGCGTGCTATCGATGTTCTTGCTGACCGCCTGTAGCATCAACCGAATGGGCGAGCATCTACCTCGCCAACGCCACCGAAAGAATCCAAGGGAAGATCGAAGGTCTGAACTGGACAATAACAGACTCCTGTAAGCCCTCCATCCGTCTCCCATCCACCAAAAAGCTCACAACGCCAACCACCCCCCCACCAGACTACGCGCAATCGCTCTGCTCCTACGAAACCGTCGCCCTCGGCTTCTCGCACTTCTGCAGCCTCTTCACGTACGACGAATGGCTCGGGTACGAATACAGCATCGACCTACAATTCGCAGGGGGGTACGGCTACCAGTCGCCGACGGGGCGCGCCGTCGGCATCGGCTACGTGGCCGAGATCCTCGCGCGGCTGAACCACCACCTCATCGCCGCGCCGACGGCCCAGGTCAACGTCTCGCTCGCCAACAGCTCCGCCACGTTCCCGCTCGGCCAGCCGCTCAACTTCGACTTCAGCCACGACACAAACATCATGTCCATCCTCACCGCCTTCGGCCTGCGCCAGTTCGCCCCATTCATGCCCGCGCACACGTACACGCCGCGGCGCCCCCTCGTCGTGTCGCACATGGAGCCGTTCGCCGCGCGGCTGGACATCGAGGTCGTCCAGGCGCCGAGGCCGGTGCTGCCCGATCGTCGGTCGTCGCCAGACAACGTGTACAACGAAACTGGGGCCCCGACGAAGTACGTGCATTTCGTCCTCAACCA
>JAJMYO010000331.1:0-25829 GCA_023087385.1 Diplodia sapinea | reverse complement strand
CTAACGAAAAATATTAGTACCTACTTCTATACTCTTAACCGGTCTACGATTACCTCCTCTTCTATATACGCCTATAGCGGATAATATTAGTTCTAGTACTTCTCCGTCTTTATTAGCTCTATATAGATAAAGATACTAACCCGCTCGGTAGTAGAAGCCTAGCTAATACGGGTAACGTCGTCTATAGCCTTCTAGATAGCTACCGCGATTAGCTCCTCTAGCCTATCTAGGTTAGTATTTAGCTCCTCGATCGATACTAGTAGATTATCTCTATCTAGCTATACTAGATACGGTAGCTACTATATCCTATCTAGCTACGGGCTAACTTCGTCCTTCTCCCCCTCCTCGATCGTCGCTTAGGTCTACTTCTCTAGCTCCTCCTAGTTCTTATTTACCCTATCCTACGTCTACCGCTATAGCTACTCTCCTTCCGTAACGCGAGTCTAGTCCTCTTACGCCTATTCTAGCTAGTATACCTTAAAGTACTACGAGCTATAAAAACCGGGGAAGAAGCGCTAATAGTAAACCTACTTCGCTACCTCCTAAAACCTCTCCTCTAGTCTCTTCTTAACCCTCCTAGTTAGCCTACCTTTACTACCTCTAAGTAACTACCTATACTCTTTACGCTAGTAATCCTTTATAATCCTCTTACTTCTATAGATATACCTATAGCCGCTAGGCTCCCTCTAGTATAGTAGCCTATCCCTAAATAGTAGTAGCTCCGCGACGGGCTACTATACCTAGGCTAGTATATATAGCTCGCTAGGAAATAAGACTAAGCTATACTAGCCTCTAACCTCGTTACTAACTAGTTCTACCTACTTCCGGCCTATCTAGTAGTACTTTCCTTATAAGTAACCTTCTACCTAGTCTAGCTAAACTACGTACCTATACTCCTTATAGATCGCGAGTCTATACTCTATCTAGTAGTAGAAGTAAGTAGCTACTATTAGTTTAGTTTAGTTATTAAAGATAATAGTATAGTTAGAAAGCTACCTACTTACTACTACTACTACGCGCGATAGCTACGCACTACTTAATTTTCTTCTTCCCTCCCCTCTTTTAAAACTATACGTATAGACTAAATACTCCCGTACGGATTATCCGCGCCCTATTAAACCTTACCCTAAGTTACCCTAAGTACTAGATATCTAGTAAAGTAGAGGTCTAATTCTAAGATACTTTATACTAAGAATTATTATAAGCTCGAGCTCTATAAGCTAGCTAAGTTTAGTACGGATCCGCTACCTTTTTCTAAATTACGCCGTAGTAAATTACGCCGTAGTAGCCCGCCGATATCTAACCCGGCGAGTCCCTATATAAATTAAATCACGCCGTGATCGCGGCGTATTTAGGTATTTTAGTTAGGGTTATAAAGCCCTTATACCCTAGGGTCCGTAATATTAGGGTTATAAAGCCCTTATATCCTAGGGTTTATAATAATAGGGTTATAAAGCCTATATACCTTAGGGTTCGTAATATTACCCGCCTTTAATATAGAGCTACTCTACTAGCGATACTATAATACTACTTAGCCTCTACTACGAACCGGGTAAGCGGTAGCGGGGATTATAGTTTCTAGTGTTATTCTAAGCCCCTATGTGACCGGACGGGTGAAAGCGAAAGCGGGGAAGGTTGAAAGGCCTTCTCCGCATCCTAACGTCGCATTGCATAGGCGCGCTCCGTCCACCTTCCCGTCTCAGAGGAGCCGCCCACTTATCCCACCGGCTTTCCCGCACATTTTGAGTTAAACCTCCTGCCTACGCGCCTACGAGAACCGCGTCGCCATGGCCGACCCGATCCGCCCCCCTCAATTCTTGCGCCCAGCCGACATTCGCCATAGTTGTGCTATTCCCTGCCCAACACACTCCATCCGCCTGCTGCAAACTCAATTAGACACACCGCGTCTTAGCCCGCTGTGCACCCGTGTAAAATCATTATGCGGCCAGTCGCCCTCTTCGTCCTTATCACCGGCGTATTCCACCTCGTCGCGGCGCAGAACGGGACTGCCGGCAAAGATGACTTCATCGACGGCCTACTCGCCCAAATGACCGTCCCAGACCTTGGTAAGCCAGTAAAGAGGCGAAACATCCCTTTCGTCGTCATTTCAAGCTCGCACTATGACCCACGCCACTACAGAGCCTATTGCTCCTTTCTGTGTATATCATGTGGTCTCAACTAGCACCCCTGCGCCACTGTTGCCGATTGGCGTGTTGTGTGCACCCAACAGGAATGGAAGCACTAATGTCTCGGGCAGTGCTTCAGTTACATCTCATGTTCGGAGACAACGTCATTGGACCCAGATCAGAAAATGAGCTCTACGGTAAAGCTGTCTCTCGATTATCCGGCATATGATCTGACGGTTGTACAAGACTTTGCCATGCGGTTTTCCCCCGATTCGTCCATCGGGAACATGCATGATTGGTGATGGCGCATCTCGAGCCCTTTTCTTCACTAGGTCGCTAACTCATATCAGGTATCCTCTAAATACATCGCGCTACAATGAGGTACAGAGACTCAACGCAAACAAGTCTCGCCTAGCAATCCCCTTTCTGCATTTCGGCGAATGCCTGCACGGTATTGGCTCGTATAAGCAATCCATGTTCCCACAGTCCTTGGGCATGGCCGCTAGCTTCGACACCGACCTTGTCTACCGCGTAGGGCGTGCCATTGGCACCGAGGCCAGATCCATTGGTATCCATGCCTGTCTTTCTCCTGTCCTCGATCTGGGAAAGGATCCTCGGTTTGGAAGAGTCCAAGGTGTGTCTTGCAGATCACCATCTGCTTGATCAGATTACTAACAGACGCGCAGAGGCCTGGGGCGAAGACAAAGTACTAACGTCCCACATGGGAGTTGCATATGCCTCCGGATTGTCCAAGAATGGATCTTGGTCAGATCCTGATGCCGTTGCTCCCGTGATGAAGGTTTGTCGATCTGTCCATTCTTTGATCCAATACTGATTGAGAATCCTAAGCATTTTGCGGCTTATGGAGCACCGCAAGGTGGGCTTAATGCTGCGCCATGGATGGGCCACGGCAACCGCGAGATCAGGGAAGAGTTGCTCATGCCATTCAAAGCTGCCGTCGAACTCGGCGGTGTCCGTGGTGTCATGATGTCTTACAACGAGCTCGACGACGTTCCCGCGCATGTGAACCCCATGCTCTATGGAGCATTAGAGGAGTGGAGTTACGACGGTTTCGTTATGGCCGACGACACAGGTGGGAATCCACGTGCGTTTTTAGTGAGATCTGTCTAACGACCGACAGGAATGCGAATGCTGCAAGGAGGCCATAAAGTCGCCAGCTCCACTGCCGACGCCATTCAGCAATGGTTCAACGCCGGCGGCATGATCCAGTTCTACGACTACTCGTTGGAGACATTTCTCAATGTCAGTACCAGCTCGCTCGTGTAATTTATGGCCTTGAACTCACTCTTGTAGACTACTGTTGACCTTGTCAAAAACGAGACGGTGCCTCTATCAACACTGCAAGCTCATGTCCGTAAGATACTCGGCGTGAAATACGACCTTGGACTCTTCTCCGACGCGTACATTTCGTCTGATATTGACCCACAAGCAATAGTGGATTCGCACGTACCTTTGACGCTCGAAACTGCGCAGAAGAGCCTTGTCCTGCTCGAAAACCGCAATTCCACGCTCCCGCTCAGGCCAGCCGAGCAAAATATCAAGAAGATCGCGCTCATTGGGCCTTTCGGTGACATGCTCAACTACGGTGACTACTCGGGGACTTACGGCTCGTCTCCAGTTGCAGGTTCATGGACAATTCAGCAAGCCATGCTTGACCATCTTGCATCCCTCAGCAACACATCACCCGTGGAACTGGTCACCAGCTGGGGCGCCAACACCTGGCTATACAATGCGCAGTATCCCATCCCCGGCTATCATCTGTCTCCTCTACCATCTAACGAGACAGACCGAAGCGACGGTCTTCTCGCAACATACTTTGGCGGCATGGACTTCACGTCCCCGCTCGCGAAGCGCGTCGAGGTGCCGGTCATGGACTGGGGCCTCTACCCACCTCCGGGCCTGCGATCGAACAACTTCAGCGCAACCTGGGAGGGCTACCTCACCGTGCCAGCCTCACTCGCAGCCGCAGTCGACGGCTGGCTCGGAGTAGCCGTTTCGCCCAACACAACGGCCGCACTGTACGTCGACGGCGTCCTGGTATCCCAGTCGCCACTCACCACCGAGGGCAACTTCCTCTCCAACATCCCGCCGCGTGCGTACTCGCAGGCCAATAGCACCGCGCCGCCGCCCGGCTCCGTGCCCTTCCGCTTCCTCGCCGGCGCCCGGCACCGCGTGCGCATCGAATACGTCGCGTACAACCTGCACCAGAAGATCGAGAACCTGTCCTCGGTCAACGCGCAGGTGATGCTCTTCTGGAACCTCGTCCACCACCGCGGCGAGACGGCTTCCGACGCCGCGGCCATCTCCCACGCCCTCGCCGCCGCCACCGCCGCCGACACCATCCTCCTCGCCCTCGGCGCGAACTGGAACTCCGACGGCGAGGGCGGCGACCGCGCGTCGCTAACACTATCGCCTAACCAGACGCGCCTCGCCTCTGCCGTCCTCGCGCACGCCGCCTCGTCCACACCACACAAGCCCGTCGTCCTAATCCTCCAAGGCGGCCGGCCCTTCGCCATCCCCTCGACGTACGCCCGCTCCGACGCGGTGCTAGCCGCCTTCTTCCCCGGGCAGGCCGGCGGGCGGGCCGTCGTCGATACATTGTTCGCCGTAGGCAGCGGGGCGCATGGTCCCGGCGGCCGCCTGCCACTAAGCGTGCCGCGGGACGTCGGCGTGCTACCAGCGTGGTACGACTATAAGCAGACGGCGCACGCCGTGGCGTACCTCGACGCGGAGGAGGGCCCCGCCGTATACCCGTTTGGTTGGGGTTTAGGGTACGCGAGTTTCAGCGTCGACGCCTTTGCCGCCGACGGCGGCGACGACACCTTTTCGGACGGCGCGACCTTAGTGTTTAGGGCGAGCGTGACGAATAACGGGTCGGCGACGGGGAGCTTTGTCGCGCAGCTGTACTTGCTCGCGCGCGTGTCGAGCGTCACAAGGCCGGAGCGCCAGCTCGTGGCGTTTGCGCGGGCGGATGGCGTGGCGGGGGGAGAGAGTAGGGAGGTTCTACTAAAGGTGGATGTGGATCGGTATCTAGGTGTTCTAAATCGGAACTACGATTGGGAGTTGGAGAGGGGGGACTACACTTTTGCGCTGATGGCGCACGGGGGTCCAACTGCGAGTACGGGGGCCAATGTAACGGTTGTTTGTGTATAGAGTGTAGAAGAAGATGGTCATAACTATTGAAACCGTATAGAGGAATACTTTAAATCGGATTATGACGAACGATACGAAGGAGTTTTAAGGTGATTCGATGCGGATGGCCTTGAATTGGATTAGGATGACGAATAGAACGGCCCGATTTCCTTACTTCTATGTTTTCCGTGCGGGATTCTTAACCGTACGGCTCTTAATCTGCGCGGTTTGCTAGTTCCTGCAGCGCTTTCTCTTGTGCGGGCTTTTGGCTTTTATGGTCATAAAGTTTTGTACCCTAAGATTCGTAACACTATCTATGCAAGCAGGGCAAATTCTTTTTTCTAAAAAAGCAAACACGACGTAAGAAGAGAACGAACACCGGAAACCAGCCCGCAGCGTCCCGCCAAAGCCAGCAAAACCAGCCCACCACTCACACCGCCCCTCTTACCCGCTCCCCCTCCCGCTCCTCCCTCCTCCTCAACCTTTCCATCCGCTCCCCCCTCCACCCCGCCCCAAACCTCCACTCCGCCCACGCCACCGGCGCCGCCGCAACGACCACACCCCCCAAGCACAAAAACAGCGTCCATGGCCGCACCCTCACCAGGGCGACCTCCGTCAACGACACGCCCAACGCGCCCAACATACACCTCGCCAAATTATTCACCGCCGTCGCGGCCGCGCTCTTCCCGGGATACAAATCCACCGTCAGCGTGTTATTCAAGTTCAGCACGGCGGTACTCGCGAAGCCGACGGCGAACTGCGCCATGAGGGGCACCACGAGCGAGCCCGATACGCCGAAGCCGAAGATGACGACGGCGAAGGCGAAGATGGCGGTCATGGTGGGGAGCTGGGCGAGGCGGGCGCGCTCGAGGGGGAAGTCGGGGGGCATGGAGGATTTGGGGAGTCGGTGGGACTGGGGGAGGTTGTGGGTGTATTTGTATGTCGCTTCGGCGAGAAGGAAGTCGGCGTCCATTTGCCGGCCCGCTACGATGGAGCCGATGGCGCAGCCGACACCGTTGGGGAGGAAGCAGGCGCCGATTCTGTTGGGGCTGGTTAGCGGTGTGGCAGCGGGGGGGTGGGAGGGGGGATGGACGGACTGCAGGGTTGTGAGGTGGTACGCGTGCAGCAGGATGAAGGTCGTGCTCGCGCTGACCATGGAGAAGACGGTGTAGACGACGGCGCCGAAGAAGAGCGTGCATGCGACGTCCTTTTCGAGGAGGAACAGCATCGGCTCCAGAAACATGCGCGCCGTCATCCGCTCGCGTGCTGGTTTGTGTTCGGTCGTCACGGCGACGCCCTCTTTCCTCCACGGCGCCCACTTGCGGTAGAGCGGCTCGTATTGCAGGCCCGTCAGCGGGGTCGAGCCGTTGCCCGCGATCGCCCGCAGGGTCTCCGGGAGAAGGACGATCATCATCGTGACGACGAGGCTGCCGAGGATGACGAGCGCCCAGAAGATGGACGGGAAGCCGAGGGTGCCGGCGAGGACGCCGCCGAGGACGGGCCCGATGGCCATGGAGAACTGTCGGACTGTGGCGGTGTCAGCGCCAATGCGGGAGTGAGCCGAAGGGGTTGGCCGTACCTCCGGCAAATGCGCCGATGAAGCCGCCTCTCTCCTTCGCGGGAGCAATGTCGGCAATCACGCCGGCCCCTGGGCATGTCAGCGGTGTTTTGGCAATGGGCCGGGCCGTGCTACCGATGGAGATTGTGGAGGAGCTCCCCGCCGCTTGCAGGAAGCGGAAGAACATGATGACCCCGATGTTTCGCGAGAGCGCGAGACCGACGTTGGCTCCGATGAAGAGCTGGCGGCCAGTTGTCAGCGCGTCGTCCCTGATTGAATGAAGAGACCCACTCACCACCAAGGTGTAAACGAGTACTTGACGTCGGCCCATGCAATCGGCAATGGGTCCCCAGAACGACGGGGCGAGTCCTTGGGCGATCCTGGAGATGCATCAGCGCCTGTCTGCCCTCGGCCCGGTATCTAGGACTCACATGTAGGTCGTCACGGTCAGCGATGCCGCCTGGTTGCTGGCATCGATGGTATCGGCAATGTCATCAAGGGCGGGAAAGTATATGTTGCTTGCTAGAGGAGAGAAAGTGGCCGCGAGAGAGACGACCATCACAAGGCTGTGGTGCGTTAGTTGGGAAAATGGAGCTCGGGGAGACTAGATTGCGCACAGAAGCTTCTCTCGGTAGTTGAGTACGTGGTATGCGTCGTCTTGTTCCCCGGGCGGGCTGCCGGCGGCCGTAGGGGGTGGGCTAGCTGCTTGTTGTTCCGATTCCGCTCCCATGTTGTCTCTGGCAAGGCGTAGTCGTAGATATCAAAGTCCAAGATGGGTGGATGGTCTCCGGCCTGTGGAAGTTGGAATCGGAGGGTAGGAGATAGATACTAAATAACCTAGCCTTGACCCCAGGCACGTCCGAGACATGTCGAACCTGCCGCAAATGGTGGTGCGCGATCATCATCCAGCGGAATAGGCATGTGAATTGTCGACTCTATGCTCCAGGAGGCAACCCCGCCAATGGAGAAATTGATAAGGTGGCACATGTTTGTTGATCCGACGTACAGATACATGACAGTTTGCCGGCCTCCCTTGGGATGGACTGCGACACCTTCTTCCCTGGGCGCCTAGTGTGGCCGCAGACGTAAGGTGCCAGACCGTGGTGCCTTCTTGGTTTTAATCTTGCGATCTGCAGCTCGTTCCCAGCTTGGCGGAGGCTTCGACGCTGGGACACGGGCCGGCGTGGACTAGAGATACGACGTGATTGGTCCCCGCCAGGGAATGAAACACAAGATAAGCTACCGCCGGTCTAAGCCACCACCGACCCATCAAAGCGCCGAAGGCTATCACACGTGTTATAATTTACGACGTTTTATTAGAGGAGCTTAGATGTCGCCTGCCATACTAAGTAGAATACGAGGCACGCGAGCAAGAGCATTTTCCATGGCATGGGCGCAGAAATACGCCTTGTCTGGGTGCTCGTCTTCTCCGGTGCGAGAGACACTTACCGGTGTACGCGTAACGAATAGTGGCTGTGAAGGGGGAAGCGCATCGCTAAGGAATGCTGGGTCTTGTTGTTAAACTTTGAGAAGCTTCCAAGAGTTCGTTCGTATCCCCGCTTGGTCCTTTCTGTGCACTGATAAACAAGCTCTGCCGGCCTGCCTCCCGCCTTCGCCTTCATCCTCAGCAGTCCACGTCCAGCATCGCAAGGATTCAAGATGGAGTTCTGCAATAAACGGACGGTCTCTTACGTTTTTGATGTTCTTATACTCTGGTAAACCGACCGAACCGACTCGAAGGGCAACAGGCGCTGACACGGTGCATCCAGCGCGTTTGCCGTCATTGGCGGCGTCTTTTCCATCATACCACCTTCAAGGCGCGCCTTTTATCTTACCGACCCTTCATTGGCACCGGCAAGAGTGGGGCCGGCTCTAGCGACCGTACAAAGTCGGCCGGCGTTAAGGCATCTGCATCTGGCGGCATAACCTTCCGCCGCAGCCGACACAGCCGACACAAGCTTGACGTGCCGAGCCCCAACCCTGGCGGCGGAGGATTGACGACGTGCGAGGTAGGGAAACGCAACTGGGAAGAGCTGAGTGATGCCGAGAGCCAGAAGTATATTCTCAAGGAGAGCCACGTGGCTGTTACCCATACGGCGGTTGCGGATATTGAGGCTGGTGAGAATGTTGGTTCGAGTCAGAAGGCTGGTTGCTTTGATAAATCAAGGTTTAATAAGTGAATAATCATATAGAGTAGACGTTTTTCCTTGAATGGATTTAATGTTTTCAAGATACGGCGAGTACCGACAATCTCGTGTGATCATATCCAACTGACAGGGCGCGTTACTCTGGCACTTCCTGCGGGGTCGGCCAGGCTCTAAGATATATGGATTGGATTGGATTTGTCTGTTCAGGCTACGATATCTTCTATTGAGACATAGGAGCCGTCCGTACTTTGCCGCGTTATTCATCCGTTGTTATCTTGCCTTACTTCTTAGTCTCCCTGTTTAGTGATCGTGCGGCAGCTGTACCGTCCCACCAGCTCTATCCTGGCCGGACAGCCGTGCAGTCGATTTCAGGAACTGAACCACCGCCTTGACTATCCGCAAATCCGGCTTCCATCGCTCGTTTGGCCCATCAACTGGTTGCCCAGTCCGCCAGTCCTGTCTCCTACTCCACCCTCCAGGCATGTATGAAGCGTCTCCCCACCTCCCCCCCACATTGCTCGCTAAATTTTTGCGAGCCTGCTCCCACTGCTAACAGACCAAGAATCGGAAACAGCTACAGGGCCATGTTAAGCGACTGTGGGGCGTAATCGGTAACGTCGTGGTCTTCCTCAAGTTTCGGAGCGCGGCTGGCACCGCCGCGGTTGTTTTCTGAAGCCCCACCCCTAATAATACGTGTTCTACGGGCAGGATGCTTCGAGGCAAGAGCTGAAGATGGAGGTTAGTAAGTGAAGCGAAACCTGCTACTGTCGACTTGCTGATCGCTTTGGGAAAGGTAAAGTGTTTTGTCCACTTTTCGCGATAGACGTCTAGCAGCCCGGAGCCTCTATGAGTAGGGCAGAGCATATTCTGGAGAAGAGGCTGTAAGATGCCTGTTTGCGGCTATTCGACGTAGGACGTTAGAGCCTGCTGAGCGGTGGTTCTGGCCTATGCTGCGATGGTGCACGGGCAGCGCATGTACTCTGTGATGAAGCCGATGCAAGCGTGAATGTGTCGACGGGCAGAAAGGCTTGGAAGTCGAAGCAGCGTGCTGATGACTGCCCCCAGGCCCGCCGCCACCAGCCCTTGCAGGACGACCCAGATGGCCGTGGGCGTGCTCGCGTCCAGCACCGGCAGGCTTCCAACGCAGACGGTGACGACGAACATGCCGCCCAATTGGATCGGCTTGTAGCGCCCGGTGACAATCATAAATAGCAGACCGACGTACGTGCCGCGCTCGCGCAGAGGCACCAGATCGCAAATTGTAACGTCGATGAGCATGTTAAGCCCGCCCGCGCCGATTCCCTGGACGGCGCGGCCTGCTATCAGCATGGTGGAGCTCGTTGCGCCGCCGCAGATGCCACTGCCGAGACCGAAGACTGCGACGGCGCCCAGCATGTTCCATCTCCGCCCAAACATGTCAGCGAGCTGTCCGTATAGCGGCTGGACCGCGGCGCTGTCGTAGGAAGAGTCAGCGAACAGTTTCCATGAGAGTTCTCTGGGCTTACCTGGTGAGGGAGTAGGCATTGATAACCCACGAGTGATTTTCTCCGGGACCAAGATCGCGCGAGATGGTCGGCAGCGCCGCGGACAGAATGACGCCCTCCATACCGCTGATCAGCGCGGTGACAGCCAGGCCGGAGAAGATAGCTCAGAATCTCCATCCGTATTTCTGCCTCTTTTCTTCTCCCTTTGTAAGGGTCGTGTCTCCGCCTTGGTGCGAGCCGAACTCGTCCTCATCACTCATCGAGTCTAATGCGTGGTTGTTGCATTCCATTGTCTGGTCAACGCGTGAGGGTTATTTCAACCTGATGAAGCAAGAGTAGAAAGAAGTGGAAAATGGCGCAGGCGTGGCTGTCACTGCAACGACGTACGAGTGCGGTTCTGGTGGAGAACAAAAGAGCTGAGGGATCCGTAAGCAGACTTTGCGGCCAGTGGACTGCTTATATAGCTGCGAGAAATGCCATTTTGCTTGCTCGAAAGACTGGGCTGCCAGAATAGGCAGTTTCGGCGTAACGTGATTCGGAGGCTTTCTTAGTCAGCTCCGAACTGTCCGGACATGGCCCGGTATATCGTCCGCCTTTGCAGAGTGTATCACGACGCATTGGTTTCCTTGCCGCGAAAGCTTCTTAGTTGCAAAAATCATCTTATCCCACTACCGTGTACCCAAACAGTCTGTCTCCTCGAGGCCGGAGATAGCAGGCAAACGATATCCGGCGACCCCTCAGCAGCGTGCGTCGACGAAGATTACCAATCAGCTGCCTCTCCACTTTATTGTACCGCTATGTACCCCGCTTCATCGACGACGACGACAACAACAACAACATACTACGTATCCATCCAACAGCAATGTCGGGAAAGTCAGTCTTCATCATCGGACCCGGCTTTATCGGCTGGAACGTCGTCGATCTCCTGGTCGCCGAAGGCTACCACGTCACCGGCCTCGTGCGCCGCGAGCAGCACGCCGCCGGCATCAGGAAATCCGGCGCGCAGGTAGTCTTCGGCGACCTGGAAGACCAGCCGCTTATCGCCAAGCACGCCGCAAACTCCGACGTGTGTGCTTGCCCCCCTGAATCCATCCATTTTCATCTTCTCCAACTAACCACATCAAGATCGTCATCCACACCGCCACCGCCGACCATCTCGCGTCCGCCGAAGCCGTGCTTGCCGGCGTCCGCCAGCGCGCCGCGGCTGGCCAATCCACCATCTACATGCACACGTCGGGCACGTCGCTGCTTGACGACCAGGCGCTCGGGGCCTGCAAGGGTGACAAGATCTACACCGACGTCGACGCCGCGGCCATTGACGCGCTGCCCGACACGCAGCCGCACCGCTTCGTCGACCTGGCCATTGCCCGCGCCGCTCGCGAGGAAATCGGCGCCAAGGCCAAAATCGCCATCATGATCCCGCCCGAGATCTACGGCTGGAACGCGAGCCATGGAAGGCTGACGATTCAGGTGCCGACTATTGCGCGCTTTGCCCTCGTGCGCGGCTGGGCCGGCCATGTTGGGCGGGGGTTGAGTGTAGAGTCGCAGATCCACGTCAAGGACCTGGCACGCGCTTATATTGTGCTGCTGCATGCGCTGGAGGAGAGGGAGGATGGCGCGTGGCTGAGGGAGAATCCGTATTTTTTCTGCGAGAATGGAAGTGAGTTTAGCTGGAAAGAGGTTGCCGAGAATGTTGCGGAAAGTTTGGTCAAGGCAGGGCGGTTGCAGAAGGCCGAAGTGAGGAGTTTTGAGAGGGAGGATTGGGATCAGCTCTTTGCGGCGGGGACGGGGCCCGCTCTCGGGCTGAATTCGAGGAGCAGAGCTGTTAGGCTGAGGGAACTCGGGTGGGCGCCCCGGGAGAAGAGTATTTGGGAGAGCTGGGAGGAGGATGAACTGCCCGCCGTGTTGAGGGAGTGGGATGCGCGGCCTGAGGGGGAGAGGACGAGTGCGTACACGGCGCGTGTGGTGTGAATGAAGAATAGTCCGGGAAGAGAATTTGGAAGCCTGAGAACGGGGGAGCAAAACGAGTAATGGAGGCCGACGGCATTTTAACCTGCATGGCCTCCGATGACGCAGCCCCTCGCGGCAACCTCAATTCCACATGTTTCCAGACCGCCGCAGCCCACCTCATACACTGATCCCCAAGCCAGAGCTGATCCGGATCACGGTTCCGGAAAACTGGAGATGTGACAGTGACTGCTGTGCCGAAAACCCCCACCGTGTAGTTTGAAATTGCCATCACATCACGCATAGTGAGATATAGAAGAAAGGGAAAAGCTTTTTATGATAAAAGAAAACCTCTAGAAAGATATTCTGGAAGTTTTCTAATATTGTTTTTTGTTTTTTTTTTTTTCAGCGGGGTGTTTTATAGAAGGTGATCTCTACAACCTATTGGGAACCGGGTAACGCACAAACAATGACGACTAAACAATGAAAACAACAATACCAACAAACAATGGACGATCAAAGAATGGAAGAGAAACATCGAATCAGCGCGCTCCACCATCACACTCCGTTAGGAACTCCCGAATCCTCTCCACACTGTACCAATCGTTCTCGGGCCCCGCATGCGTGAGCTCGGGGCTAGTCCCCTTGTCGGACATCTCCTGACCCATGAGCCTGCAACAATCGAAGTCGATGATGACGGGCACGTCGTTTTCGTCCATCATGATGTTATCCGGAGAGAGGTCGCAATGCACCAGGCCGAGCGAATGAAGGTGCTGCACCCCGGCCTTGATGCGGCGCATGCACTTCTCCACATCGAGAGGCCAAGACCATGGGTTGTTCAGCCTCTCCGCCAGGGTCATCCTGTATTTGCGGAAACAGAGACCCGTGATGTACAACTGCGCGTCGGCGCCTTCGCCCTGTCCATCAGCCTGGCTTACCTCGCAGCCGTAATACGTCGCCACGTTGGGATGCGGACCCGCTGCCTTGACCACCTCGCACGCCTTCGCCTCGGCCTGCACTACACCGGCGACATCCAAGGCTATGCCCTCCACAGTTAAGTAGTTAAGGAGGGTCCTCGCCCGCTTCACGTACCAATTGTCCGGTATCGGCGTCGGCGCGCGTGTGAAGGCTGTCGAGTCGAAAGGCGGGTGGATCAGGGACGGTGGGACTGGGATCATGCTGTCCAGGAACTGTTCCGCACGAATCTGGGGGGCGCGGAGAAGCTTATCGGGGGAGCGGGCGTAGTAGTACTGGAAGTTGCCGCGTCTGAGGATTACTGCCGAGTGGCTGAATACGGACTCTTCCGGGGTTGCGTCTGGGTGGGGGACGTCATATGCCTCACCCAGCTGCACCACCTCGAGCGCTGCTGTTGATTGAGAGACCATCGCGTTGGAATCTTTGACTTGATGAGGGAAATATGAGCAGGACGCGAGAGGGCTTTTATAATATGTTCTGGCGTTGGCGTGTTGTTGAGCAAGTCTCTTGTTCGGAAATAAAGAACTGAACCTGACCCAATCCGGATGCTGTTTGGTTGGAGTTCCGACATACTTCAATTCGGCTCTGAGTTCTTTCATCGCAGAGTGACCTGTGAAATAGATGTAGAGGACCAAAGGCTGACGACGGCGGCAAAGAAAAGCCT
Source organism: Diplodia sapinea (assembly GCA_023087385.1). NCBI lineage: Eukaryota > Fungi > Ascomycota > Dothideomycetes > Botryosphaeriales > Botryosphaeriaceae > Diplodia > Diplodia sapinea. Next base: position 11,775 of record JAJMYO010000331.1, on the reverse strand, counting down.
TGGTTTCCGTCGAGCATGACGAGATTTATCGGGATGGCGCGAGTTCGTACAGACGTAGTAGTGCACACAAGCAATACCATGCATAAGCCGGCACAAGTAGATTAGGGGTTCCCACAGTCGCTACAGTCTCTAGAGTTTCCTCCAGCCAGTTGCATATGTGGAAGATTCATATTATTGGTCATTGCCTCGTTCTTCCACATGCATCGCACTCCGGCCCGCCATTTTAGCATAGTGATTACAACCCCAGCAGCTACAGCTACCGAGGACGTAGCACCCTGCTGTGATGGTAGAAGGTTTCAGAGACGGTGGAAATCTAATAATACCGTGGTGTTGGTAACACAATGAAGCCCGTGGACACCTCTCCAACGTTTGCATGACTGTTCCTACATGAAACCGCTCGCACTCGGCTTAGTAGTTTGCGCTGGTGACTACGAAACCAAACACTCGCTTTCCTGGCTGGTCGTGTACCATGCTGACCCACATGAATGACTGTAGTAAATTCTGCATGCCCTTCCACGAACCAACGTTGCACAAGTCGGTGTTGACAAGCAACAAACTTTTCAGCCATTCGTCCCCGACAATGTCAAATACCGATACAGCTCCAACCATCAACAGCCAAAGCAAGAACGGCGAGGAGATATTATGGGACACCATCGATACAAGGCATTCTTTGAACTCAGGAGTAAAATGAGGGTGGGCCGAGCCCGGATAACTCCTTGGGAGGAAAATGCTACATGAGAAAGCGAGCAGGCCGAGGCGGATCGCCTCGTTGCTGGAGCTGGCCTCAAATCGCACGTTGAGGAGGCGATACATGACGGAGGCCATGGTTTCCAGCAGGATGGCCGTGGAGATACGCTGTCGGGTCTCAGCAGCGGAGTTTATCGCCGTGCAGAACTCCGACATGGCGGTCCACGCACGGGCGAGTCCATCGTCGATGCCATCGAAAGACATGGCTGAGTCATGACGGGAGCTCGTGGCGGCAGACTCATGCAGATTGAATGGCGACGTCAGGTTTGGATACGGGACGAAGGGATCCGGTGACGAGGTGGTGTTGAAGATCACCGGAGTCGTTCCATTCTGCAATGCTATGCTTATATCACACCTGCCACGGTCACCGTGTATTCCAAATCGTTTGGCGTTTGTTGATTCTTACCTAAGTATCTCGACCAAGAGCTTTGTGTTGCTAGTGAAGCCGGCCACGCCGCCTCTCAGGCTGACTATCTTGCAGAGGCCCTCCATGTGATGCCTGGCCGTATCAGAATCTCCTGTCATCAAAGCATAGCCGGCGAGGTTCACAACGGCTGCGGCTGTGCTGTTGGAAAGGCTTTCTTGATCGTCATTGCGAGCAATCCGTTCGCGAAGAAACTTGAGCGCCTTTACAACATGCGTCAACGTCTGCCGGTCAGTATGAGCGAGCTTTCGAGGTAGTAGAGTGTCAAAAAACCCCTGCGACATGACAATCAAGGCGTGAAGATAGGCTGAGTCTACCGATACAGGCGCTACCCATCCCTCAGCAGGTTCTTCGAAGAGTATGCAGGCCTCCAGAGGGAACAAGACTTTCTTGGCAATGGAGGAGACTGATTGGAGATTGGGTGAGCCTTTCTCTAGCGAAAACTGGAGGTCGGAAAGAACGCACAGTGAAGAACAACCTCAAGTTTCCCAGGCTCTACAGCGTCGGCGAACCGGATCGATGACAAGTCCGACCCAAACTTGCGGGGCACAGTGAGCGGGAGCATGGAGTGAGACGCCGTGGCAGATGCAGCCGAAGATCCCCCCGAGGCCTGGTCGTGTCTCGAGACGTCTGCGGGTGATTTCTCGTGTTCAAGGGATGACGAATCTTTGCCCTCTGTAGCTTTCCTCTTCCGAGAGACTCGGGTTTTCCCCCGGTTCTTCCCTAGCATGACATGGCTCCGGATGAGCTTGCGCACCTCTGGATTCGCCTTCTCCACATCGGTCGATACCACGAAATGCAGCCCCGCTAATAACCCACGTAAGTTGACGCCAACGTAAACAAGTTACTAGTTGAAGACTCGCTTACCTGGCCGCTGGACGGTAGCCATGATGTGGGCTGTGCTCCGGAATTGGTATGCAATGTCCGCCACTTGAGTCTTGGATGGCCACAAACGGAAACGAGTCCCGACGAACAAGGCGGCTGTGATGAGGCAAGCAAGCCTGCAGGGGATTGCTAGCGCCTCTACGGCGCGTGGCTGACGATGCCTTGTGCGCGCGGGAGGCAGTGGTTGGGAATGGAGGGACGACACGGTGACGAAGGGAAAGCCAAAGCTGGCGGGTGCTTGCGGATTGAAAAGCGATGAGATTGTATTCCAAATTCAGCTTAGCTTGTGCTTACTCCCGTGACGCCCTCCCGCAAGATTGTATTCCACTTCGGGCATAGCTCCTGAGTGGGACCCGGGAAGGATTCTCGGCTGATACTGCAACATCCGCCATCCAATCAATGGACTGGTGTAGACTTGGACGTGTAGCAGAGCTAAGCTCTAATCAGCATACAATCTGGTGTTGGCTATATCATTGTGTTGGACTTGTTTGGCCATGGTACGGATCTCACGGACTGGCTGGCTGGGAAGCAGGGGCAATGTTCTACATAAATATCATGGCCAGACCGGTCCGTTTCTCGCGATTGCAGAACAGTCTATCATTCCATTCGCATTGACCTCTGCACCATCAAAGGCGACAGCAATCCGCGCATCACCATCTCAATGGTTGGCTCAAAAGACCTGCAGCCGTCAACCGCCCCCTTTTACCCCAACGTCTTTTTCAGCAACCAGTTCTGCGCCGAGCCGCAATGGCCAGGCCCAGAAACGAGCCTTGTGGGCAAGATAGCCATCATCACCGGAGGCAACGGCGGGCTTGGCTATGAGGCCGGGCTGCAGCTTCTGGGACTAAAACCGTCTCGTCTAATCCTCGCTGTGCGTTCGACCGAGAAGGGCGAAGCGGCCGCCCTCAGGCTCCGCGCGCTGTGCCCCGAAGCCAGCGTCGATGTATGGCACCTAGACATGAGCTCGTACGAGTCCATCCAGGCCTTCGTCCGCCGCGTCGAGACGCAGCTATCGCGCATCGACATGGTCCTCCTCAACGCCGGCCTCATCCGGCTCACCTTCAACGCCGTCAAGAGCACCGGCCACGAGGAGTGCCTCCAAGTCAACTACCTCTCGACCGTCCTCCTCGCCACCCTTCTCCTTCCCCTCCTCAAGGCCAAAGGTCCGCCAGGCACCCGGCCTGCGCGTCTGACAATCGTCAGCACTGGGCTCACGCTCGCTGCCAAGTTCCCCAACCGGAACGCAAACCCTCTGCTGCCGTCCTTTGACGATCCGAAGTCGTTCGACCGCGATGAACACTACAGCTCGTCCAAGCTGCTCGCGCACATGTTTCTCTGGCGGCTCGTCGACTTCGTGTCCGCCGACGACGTCGTCGTCAACCTGGCCGACCCCGCCTGGTGCAAGGGCACCGATCTGATTCGCGATGCCACGGGGGTGATGAGGGTCGCTGTCAAGGTCTTTGGCGCCCTTACCGGTAGGACTAAGGAGGTGGGTGCGTCGTGCTTTGTTGACGCCCTGGTGAGTAAGGGGAAGGAGTCGCATGGGTGCTTCCTTATGAGTTGGCAGATACACCCGTGGGTTTTCCGTGTTCTCTTGGTCTATGCGGGTTTCTTACTGACCTTTCTCGTAGTTTTGCTGCCTTTTTGTACACGCCTGAAGGGAAGGTGGTGACCGAACGGGTTTGGGAGGAGACGTTGGCCGAGCTGGACTTTGCCAATGTCCGCGCTATCTTGGATTCTATGCGAGGGTAGTCGGTTAATGTTGATGGCATAGGGTGATCGATAGGCGAAGTTTACGGGAGGTGTGGTGCTATATAGTAGGTAAAGTACGAAGAAAAAAAAATTGCATCCATGTTTCATCCGAGTAGACGCGCAATACACTGCGCAATTGTATTCATGGTTTTGATACTGGCCGGTCGGTCCCTAGATGGTTCCCGAATGCATGGCGGTGTCTGGAAATAAGTTAAGCGACCGATCCTAAATTACTTCTCTCTAAGATATAATGGCCTGGCTACTGCGGATTAGAAACAGCAGCGGTAGTCTGTCCCAGCCTGGATAAATCAAGACCGTTATCTTCACCTACGGGCCACCGCCTGTTTGCCCAAAGAGAAAGAAATGAGAACAACCACGCAGTAGGCCAAAGCCGTATAGAAGGCGCCCAGCCGAGCAGCAATCAAATTTTCCCAACGTGCGCCGTCTGCCTCTGGTCAGCATGGCGGCTCGGGGCGAGAACAACGGGCGAGAAGTCCCATACCAACGGGGCTGGCCGGGATGGTCAATCCCGCCATTGCCATTATCAAGAGACTCGAAACGCCGACGATTACTCCATTAAGAGCATTGGGACTTCCACCGACAACGTAACTAGTTGCGGCCAGGCCAAGGGCGGCCATGCCATGATGCAAGCGCCAGGAGTAAGACTGTGGTGGGGCCATCGAAAAAGTGCGGCTGGAAGCTGAGAAACCAAGACATTGGCCCGGTAACGCGCGGCCCGCCGTGCTTTATGAATCACAGAGCGCCATGCCCAAGCAGGCATGGGTGCAACTTATGGCTGCCTGATATTAGTGGGGATCCCCCACCGATCGGGTGGTGGGGGCGGTGATAGACTTCGCAGTGCCGGGGGATATGTGGCGCAGCTCGAGAGATCGGCAACGCGAACGCCTTGTATTCAAGCATTGTAGCATGCCCGGCATCTCGGAGTGTTTCATGATATCGCACGGTACTGACAAAACAGATCACACGATCGCAGTCATGATCTCGTCGAAAATCGTTGCCAGCGCCGGTCCAACCGGCCACACCGGCCTCCTCTTGCACAACTCCCCCGCAAGGAGCAGGAGACAGCGCTCGTGATATCCCAAGTCCGTTTCCTGCGATTCCACATTGTTGCCCGTATCGAGTGCGTGATCCGGTATCAGGCGCCGTATGTACCCCTCAACAGTCCTCGTCACGGCCCGCAGCGTCACGCCGGCAGGATCAAAGGACGAGCCAGCGTTAGATGCGCCCGACGAGCCCATGTTCCGGCGCACATCTTCGACGACCAGCCTCAGTGTCTTCCAGGTGGTTATGAGAAGCCTGATGGTCACCACCGCCAACCAAGGGCCCTCATCACAGACAGTCTCCGCAGTACTCTGCGCCACGACGTGCTCCAACGCCGGCATGAGTTCGCCGAGAAGGCTGAGGCTTCCCGCGGCGTCCAGCTCCGATGGCGAGCCACCCGAAGGGTGTTGCTGCTGCTGCTGCTGCTGCATGGTGGAGCGCCTGCTGGCGAAGTAGCTTCCCAGCGTCAGGTGCGCATGGGTCGCCAGGCCGGCGGCCACGCCGTTGTCGACGATGCCGCCGATGAGCAGGTCGTCGGGCACGCAGAGGCTTGCTTTCACCGACGCCACCACCAGGTGCACCGCACCCCAAAGACCGGCCGAGCTCCCACGGTGGTCGGCATCGGCCGCGCCCCGCAAGGCCGTGCTCCTCGCGTCCGCGATGGCACGCAACGCGGCGGCGACGTTCTTGTTCTGCGCCTGCGTGAGGATGTGGAAGAGCGAGGGGTCCGCCAGGCTCGGCGGCATCTGGTAGTAGCAGCGCGTGAAGTCCTGCACCAGGCCGTCCACGTTCGCCGCCACGCAGAGGGCTGCGAACGGCGAGGAGGCCAGCGCCGCGGCGAGGTGCGGGCACGGGCTGCCGGACAGCAGGGACTGCGTGGCCAGGGCGAGCGACTTTGTGGCCGTGCCTTGGAATGCGTACTTTGTCGTTGTCGCGTCGAACGAGACGGCTGCGCCGCATCCGTCTTGGTACAAGCCCGCCAGCCAGGCTTTTGACGTGCTGGCCTCCCACAGGAAGGCGGCGTGCGGGAGCTCCCAGCCCAGCTCGATGGATGACATCATGGGTCGGAGGTTGCATACTTTGAAGATGTGGAAGTCGAGGAACACCAAAGCGTATAGAGACAGCTTGAGGGATTCCTTGCCGATGAATGCGGCCCATTTCGAGTCCAGTAGCCGCTCGTTGCAGTCCAGATTGGGCGACAGATCCGTCTCCCACGCCATCTCGTCCGCGGCTGTCAAGGACTGGTGGAATAGTTCCAGGTCTCTCGTGTGCTAAAGGCTCTGATTAGTCTCCAACAGAGCGAGGGGTCAGGTAACTCACGTCTACAATTTTCCGGAACATCGACCGTGCCTTTTGAAACCTTGATCCGCTATCTCGGTACACACCGTATATCACATGCAAAACGAATGCTTGTATGACCCAGCTCTCGCGTACCGTCTTTTGGTCTTCTACTACCTGGTTACAGTCAGCACTGCGCCACAAGGTTGAGACGGTTGATTGTACCAGTGCTTTCAGCTCTTTTCGACCGCACTCCCAATGGCAATCGGCTTCCTTTTGAGCCAGCTGGCGGTCGGACAGCGGCAAAGTGGAGGCCGTGTGGAGGATTCCAATGGCGACAACTATTCTCAAAAGGCTGGCTGGAGCTGTATTACGGGAGAATGTTGGCCTATGTAGGATGGGGAGTGAGTGGTGGAAGTGGATGAAGTATGAGTTGACCCTCTGCGTAATCAACTCTTCGGTCATTCTGCAGAGTGGTTTAGGTATCAGGACCCAGCAATGTCGGATAGGAAGCCATACCCGGATAACGCGGTTGCGGTCTCGGCGTTTCCAGTCTCAGACAATGGTGAGCTAGATGGAAGGGCGATTTGAGGAACACTGTCCGGACTCAATCGCCTGGACTGAGAGTGCGACACATGGCCATTACACCTCTGAACGTGGCGCTTGCAAACGTCCCTTGAAGCAAGTCAGTCTGCGTTCGGCGCAGGCAAGCGGCAACGGTACCTGCGATGGAACCGTGAACGGCACTTTGTGCATTCGAACTTGTGGCGTGATGCGCCTCCATGTCCTGTAGGGCTTAGAACCAGCGGACCCGTTCGTGCAATGATCGGACGTACTGGAGATTTTGTGCCGTTGCAGGTTCTCCTGTGGACGGTTCCGTAAGCAGTCGGTCCATGCTGTAAGCAGCTGCGCCCATCTTACACTTCTTGTGAATTCCTGCGAGCACACTCCGCATCGAAACGGCCGTGGAGCAGCCATAGTACCAGCGCGAAGCTGTCTGGCTGAAGCGGGTGGGCTGGGGCGTTTAAAGAGGTGCTGCGAGAGTGTGCGGGGTACGCAGATAAGATGTCGGGCCAGATCTCAATGGCCCGATGCGATGTGCAATATCTTGTCGCAATGATCTATCAGACGTGAAGCTAAAGTCTATCGGGTGCGCACCGACAACACAAACACTCAAGCCGCGCATCGCTACGCCGACTGTCCCATGCTGGAAATAACATCCACGCTGCCGTTGCCGACAGCGACGAACCCCCTGCCGCATCCACTCGCCACAGACGACACGGCTGGCCGCCTCGCCGCAGGAGAGCCCCAACCGCCTCCGCCCGGGCTCTGGATGACCACCCTATCCCCCTTCCCGACGGCGGCGGTATTCTTCCCGCCCAGGTTGAGCACGCGCCCGTTCGCCTTGATCCACAGATTCTGGCCCCTCTCTCCGTCCATGCCGCCGTGCAGGCCGTACGGCGCGACGACCCTCCTCTCGCTCAGAATCGACACCTTCATCGGGACGGAGAACTCGATCTCCCTCACGATGCCGTCGCCGCCGCGGAACTCGCCGTCGCCGCCGCTGCCCGCGCGCAGGCAGAAGCGGCGCAGGACGACGGGATAGCGGCGCTCCAGCACCTCCGGGTCGGTGATGCGCGTGTTGGTCATGTTGGTGTGCACGCCGCCGGTGCCGTCGCCCCAGGGCCCGGCGCCGCTGCCGCCGCAGATGGTCTCGTAGTAGCCGAAGCCGCGGCCGCCCGAGGCGTCGTCGATGCCGAAGGTGAGGTTGTTCATGCAGCCCTGCGAGGCGGCCGAGGCGGCGAAGGCGCGGAAGATGACGTCGACGATGCGCTGCGAGGTCAGCACGTTGCCGGCGCAGCACGCGGCCTCGCGCCCCGGCTTGAGCAGGCACGCGTCCGGCACGAGCACGCGGATCGGCCGGATGCAGCCCTGGTTGAGCGGGATGTCGTGGCTGACGAAGCAGCGCAGCGCGAAGATGATGGCCGAGTGCGTGATTGCGATGGGCGCGTTCCAGTTGCCTGCTTCGGTCAGTCGGGGCGTGGCGCGGAGAGGGCGTGGCGTGCTTCTTACCGTAGGCTTCCGGGCCGGTGCCGGTGAAGTCGAACGTGGCGTCGCCCGTCGCGCCGTCGATGGTGACTTTCAGCCTGATGGGCGTGCCGTCGTCCATGTAGTCGGTGGCCTCCAGGCTCTGGCCCGCGAACTTCCTGTGCACGCCTTTCAGCAGCTCCCTGACGGCCAGCTCCGCGGCGCCTTGGACCTCGCCCATGTAGAAGTTGACTACGTCTTTGCCGTAGTCGTCGTACAGAGCCCGGATCAGCTGCGCCCCTCGGTGGTTCGCCGCCACCTGCGCCTTGACGTCGGAAATGTTGTCCTTGAGGCAGCGCGTCCCGCTGGAGCCTTCGATGTCCCCTGGCGCCATCAAGAGCCCGGTCAACTCGCCTTCCTTGAAGCGGCCGCCTTGCACGACTTTGAAAGCCTCGATGACGGCACCCTCCTCCCACAGCTCACGCGAGTTCGGAGGCATCGAGCCGGGAAGCACTCCGCCGACGTCGGCATGGTGGCCGCGAGACGCGGTCCAGAAGATGATGTTCTCCCCCGCGCTGTCGAACACGGGCGTGATGACGGTCAGGTCGGGCAGGTGCGTTCCCCCGGCGATGGGAGAGTTGGACAGGATAACGTCCCCGGGGGCAAGGTCGCCCTTCCAGTGCTCAATCTGCCACTTCACCGCGTACGCCATGCTTCCGATCATGGCCGGCACGTGGGGGGCGTTGGCCACCAGGCCGCCGTCGGGGGAGAAGACGGTGCAGCTGAAGTCCAGCCGCTCCTTGATGTTGGTGCTGACGCTGGTCCGCTGCAGCGCCCGCCCCATCTGCTCCGCCACCCCCATGAACCGGTGCGCGAAAATCGACAGCTGCACCGGGTCCGCCTTCGTGCTGGAGATGGTCGATTTCTCGCCGGCAGTCAAGTCGATGACGAGCTTGTCGGCGTGGACGGCGGCCTCGGCGTTGGGAGTCAGCACGATGGTCTGCGTGTCGTCCAGGATCAGCGCCGGCCCGTTGACTTTGCTGCCAACGTCAAGCCCGTTCAGCTGGAAGACGGGAGCGTCGACCCAGCCATGTTGCTCGAAGTACACCGGCCTCTGAGTTGCAGCTGGCCGGCCTGCCGTCTTTCTGGCTGGAGCATTCGCACCTGCGCCGTTTGCGGACACGTCAATCGGGCTCTTGCCAATTGCCCGAACCCTGAAGTCATCAACGATTACCGCGCGGCCCTCCGGTACGAACCCAAACTCCTGGAGATGGGCGTTCTTGAAAGCCTGAAGAGTGCTGCTGTTCTCCTTTTGCTGAACCATGATTGCCGTGTCGCTGCCGTGGAACCTGAGGCTCAGGTACTTCTCTGTCGCGATTCGAGCAGGCGAAATGCTTTGGCCGATGAGCACGTCCTCAGCCTTGCTCGATAGCCTGTCCAACGCCTCTGCAATGGCCGGGATGGACGTATCGCAGTATTGCAGCGCAGCTGGTTGGCGCTCCTCGTGCACGACATCGGCAAGCGCCATGCCGTATGCGGAGAGAATGGACGAGTACTTGTGGATCAGGACCCGGCGTATCCCGAGAGTGGCGGCCAATTCGCAGGCGTGCTGCCCACCAGCGCCACCAAAGGATGCGAGGTTGTGAAGGCTGCTGTCGTGGCCCTTGGCCTCTGTCAAGATCCGGATTGGGCGGCACATGGACTCGTTGGCCACACTCACGAAGCTGATGAGAAGGTCAGGAGCACAACTCATACAAAGCCGCAGCTACCATTGCACGTACCCTGCAGCGACTTCCTCGACCGTCAACTTTTGTTCTACTTCGTTGTTGATTACGGTTGCCAACTCGTCGAAGAGCCTTCGACTCGCCGAGATGTCCAAAGGCTCATCCGCATTTGGTCCGAAAATATGCGGGAAAGAATCTGCAATGGAAGGTCACTATCAAAGAACATTTCCAGACCTGTAGCACACAATCTTACCCGGGTTGATTCTTCCAAGGACCAGATTCGCATCCGTGATGGTCAGCGGCCCTCCCTTTCTGTAGCAAGCTGGACCCGGATGACTGCTCGCGCTCTCGGGTCCAACATTAAATAAGCCGTTCCTCCAGGTCAGGATGCTTCCGCCTCCTGCAGCCACCGTGTTAATGTCCAGCTGGGGAGTTGAAATAACCACACCGGCGGTCGTGGTCTCAAACACATGCTCCAGCTCCCCTGCGAATCTGGAAACATCTGTGCTCGTGCCTCCCATGTCGAAGCCGATCAAGGGAGTCTTGTCCGTGTCGTCATAGCAGGTTCGCGCGTAGCCCACGACGCCGCCCGCTGGGCCGGACAGCACCGCCCTCAGCCCTGACAGTCTGTAGAAAGTGTAAGCAGACCATCCTGATGCCACGGCTGCGCTTCGTACCTCTTGAACTCCACCAGCCCGCCGTCGCTCTGCATGAACTCGCAGCGGCAATCACAGTGCTCCAGGTCTTCGAAGCCCGATACAAACCCGTCTATGTATTTCTTGATTTCCGGCGTCAGGTAAGCATCTGCAACGGCTGCATGCCCCCGTGGGACAATCTTGATGGTCGGCGAGGCCACGCACGAGAGGGATATCTGGGAAAAGCCAATCTCCTCTGCAATCTCGCCAATCACCCTCTCGTGGTCGGGGAACGTGTACGAGTGCATGAGGCACACTGCCACGGAGCGGTAGCCCTGGGCATACGCCGAGCACAGGTCTTTCCGGATCTTGGTTGCATCTGCCATCGTCAGCCAACGACCGGCCATCGCAGGGTCGCACGCCTACCGAGCGGCTTCAACACTCGAACCCATTCCCCGGTCACTCCCTGCACAAGCCCGACAGTATCGACCTGCGCACTGTCGTTGCGTTCTGTCCAGTCCTCGAGCGTGACTCTCTCGGAAACTTCAATGACGTCCGAGTAGAGAACGCCGGGCCTGTTGATTGCCAGGTCGAACAGACGGGGCCGGGACTGATTCCCAATGTGCAGCAGGTCTTTCAGCCCTTCCGACACGCAGAAAACCGTGCGTTCGCCGTTTCTCTCCAACAGCGCATTGGTGGCTACCGTTGTTCCCATTTTGATGGATTCTTGCATCGCATCATCGGTCAGCCACGAGTCGAAACGAGAGGACGGAGCTGGACGTACCGACGTCGGCCAGCGGGATCTTCTGGCCTTTGGGGAAGCTTTTCCCCGTGGCCATCTCGAGCACCCGTCTGATGGCCTCGGAGGGGGCATCCTTGTAGTTCTCCGGGTCAACCGAGAGCAGCTTGATGACAATGTCCTGCCTGCCCGGCACGGAGGCCACGCAATCGGTAAAGGTGCCGCCGCGGTCTTGGCTACAGGGTCAGTGGAACGTTTCTCTGCCTCAGCTCTGAGCGGTCCCGTCTCACCGATCGAGATGCGAATTTTCTTGGGCGTCTCTGGCGAAGGCATGGTCGATGATGTCAGAGAGACAGGGTGGCACTCGCACAGCCAGCATGCTCCAGCGCGACTATATGCCAAACCACGGCCGTTGCATGGGCCCTACAGCACCGCAAAGCAACGCCGGGGGGGGGGGGGGGGGGGGGGGGGGGGGGGGGGGGGGGGGGGGGGGGGGGGGGG
>JAJMYO010000330.1:0-25937 GCA_023087385.1 Diplodia sapinea | reverse complement strand
CCCCCCCCCCCCCCCCCCCCCCCCCCCCCCCCCCCCCCCCCCCCCCCCCCCCCCCCCCCCCCCCCCCCCCCCCAACCCAGTGTAGAGAGTACTCACGATCGGCTTCCCCTTGAACTCATCCGCCAACAACTCCTCCATCTTTGCCACGCTCAGCAGCCCCCTCAGCCAGTCCCACTCATCCTGATGCCGGACCCAGAAGCCGACGTTGCAATCACTGCCTTTGTCTCCGCTCCGTGCGTGCACCAACCAGCCCAGCGGGCTTCTCACGGTCTTCCCGAACGCCGTAGCAGGGTCCACGGCACCGCCCACGGTAGCGGGCTGGCTGGGCTGCCGCTTGTCCCAGACCCGCGTCTGCGGCGGGGGTGGGATGTCCAGCGTGTCGTCGCCGCGCCACGGTAGGTGCACGCGGTGCAGGACGTCGGCCTGCGGCAGGAGGGTGACGTAGTACTCGTGGATCGGGCGGGGGAAGCCCATGCGCAGGTCCAGGTGCGGCGTGGCGCCGGGGTAGCCCATCATGATGGGGTCGACGCAGGGGTGGAGGAAGTGCTGGGGTGCGAGGGTGTCGGCGGCGGGCGCCTGCGCCAGCACGCGCAGGTCTACCGTGGCGGCGGCCTGGTTGGTCGCGTCGTCGGCGGCGGTGCCGTGCAGCGTGAAGGTCAGCTTCGAGAGGCGCTGCAGCCGCGCGGGCCCGAGCAGCTTGCGGATCTGCTGCTCCATCATGCGCGCCTTGGCGGCGATGTCCAGACCGACCATGAACCAGTGGAACTCGGCTTGGTAGCCACCGTGCGCGGTGATGCCGACCTTGGTGGTGGGAGGGGGTGGTGCGGACTTGACGCCGTGCAGGGCGACGCGGTCGGTCGTGAGCTGCTCGAACCAGACGGAGTCGAGGAGGGCGGTCACGTCGGAGTTGAAGTACCAGGGGCCTTGGATTTCGTAGAGCAGCTGCGAGGAACACGTGTTGGTGGAGACTTCGCCGCCGGAGCCCTGACTCTTGGTGATGACAACGCCACCTTCCAGGGAGATCTCCGCTATTGGGTAGCCGATATCGTCCCAACCTTTGTCTTCGAGGGCCTTGAAGCCGGTGTAGTTGCCGCCGCACACATAATTGGAGCACTCGATCAGATGGCCGGCTACGAAGGCGTTGGCAAGTTGGTCGAGATCGGTCCGCTTCCAGTTATGCCACCAGAAGGCAGAGCCAATGATAGGAGAGGCGTCTGCTACTCTTCCGCAGACGACAATGTCTGCTGATGTTAGCATTGTGATAGTGGGCTTGTCGGGGGAACATGCCTGCACCGTTCGCGAAAGCTGCCGCAATCCCCATGCCTCCCAAATAGGCCTGAGCATAGATGGGCTTGAACTTCCATTCCTTTAGAGTCTCTCCGGTGTAGATATTCTCAAATTGGGATTGTCCCAATTCTAGAGATTTTTGAACCGCGGGCAAGACTTCATCACCAGATATCCAAGCCACCTTCAAGTCTAATCCTTTGCTCTTCACCAGCTTCGTCACTACTTGACTGAGCTTTTCAGTGTCGGCTGCACCCGCATTGACCGCGACTTTGATTTTGTGTTTTGCAAGGTTTGGTAGCGCCGGCTCGAGTGCCTCGAGGAAGCTGGCCTCGTAGGCATTACCAGACGCTGTGCTGGCGTTAGCAGTTACTACAAACGAGACCTCAAGGCCACTCCGCACCTGTTGATTTCATGGTGCCTTTTGTAGTCATGTTAGCTTCTGACATCCAGTCACCGATGATGACATCGATGGGGTCGCTCTGATGATTGTTTGCGAAGAGGCGCATGGCATCGCGACGGTCCGCGCTCGAGCCGGAGCATCCTGTCAGTGAGTGAGCGCTATGTGACTAAAGGGTGGCCAGTATCAAATACAGTACCTCCGATGCGAATTGGTCGGCTCTCAGGCATAGTGTCAGGTATTACAGTGAAAGGAGAGCAAGATTTACAAGTGGTGTTGGTGGCGGCAGGGTGGATGAGCGAATTGTGTGCGTGTCATGAAATTAAATAAAAAGGTACAACAAAGACGAAACTTGTGCGTCACCGGCACTTGATGCTTCTCGGGTCCCCGCTGCTACTGCAGGGTCCGAGGTTCGTGGCTTTGTTCGCGTCGCTAATGGGGAGAAGCTTGAGGGGTTGTAGCCGGAGAACCGACGCGGGTGATCCGGAATGCGGGGTGAGCCTCAAGCCACCCCGTAGCAGCTGAATGCTTAGACAGCGTGCGACCTAGACCGTCAGCACTATTTATATCGCCCACCGAGAGATAACTGTTGATCATGGTACACCAGAGGTTGCGGGATGATGTGGATGTCTAGCAACTCCTTCTGACCGAAAAGCATGGAGAAGCCAGGAGACGTTGCGGTGTGGAGTCTACACTAGCCTATCAGGTCAATTCGCTAGATGGTGGTACACGGCACGACCATAGAAGGGATCAGATGAAGCAATAATATAGAAAGGCCGAGGCAAAGGCTCCAACTGTTCGGCCATGTCGCGACACTAAGTCCGCCGACCTGGTGCAATTCCTCTTATCCGATCGCAAGCGTGGCAAGGGATGTGATAGGTCAGAATCGCATCGATTCGCAGGAAAAACAAATACATGCTGCGGCACGCCCCTGTATGAATTCTGGGTGCTGCACCTTTTCGCCCGACATAATAGGCCGAATCCCAGCGAGTTTGGCAGTTGACAAGCTTGGGACAAAAAAAGAAATACACGCTAGCCCACGGCTGCAGGAGGAGGTGCAGCGACAGGGGTGTCAAAGGTGGGGCGCTGGCTGCGAATTTCTGCATGAAAACTGGAAAGGATAGAAAAGACGTGTGGACGAGTTCTGAGCAGCGCAGCCTCAACAAAGCACACAGAAGGAAAGAATGAATCCTGACAGCCGGCGTTGGGGAGAAAACGACTAGCGCAAGGCAACAACGGTCATGTGATCTCGCGCCTAGTCTTAATCGCCACCGCGACGCGCTCGCGCGCCTTCCTAACCTTTCCACGCGTCACCTCACAACTGTCGCGCCTCTCTCGCGCAAAAGACCAGCAGCTTGCACCAGACATCCCCTTTCTCGAGTTCACTCGCACGAGTATCGCCTGTTTACCGGTCTTGCCTTTCCACGTCCGCCATCGCCACCATGAGCGCCGAAGAGGATCCCTCGCAGTCTGGCTACGATGACAGCATGGCAGGGCCAGGCGCCCCCACGACTCTTAGTGCTCTTGAGGTATGTGCTCACCCTGAGAGCCCATGAAATCACTCGTTCATACTTCTAATGGCCAATTACAGGGCGTGAACGGCCTGACTGCACGCGACATCAAGCTCGTCATAGATGGTGGCTACCATACGGTAGAGGCTGTGGCATATACGTGAGTCGCATAGGCTTATTATGCTGGTGGCGAATGCTGAAACTGTACAGACCCAAGCGGGTCCTCGAGCAGATTAAGGGAATATCGGAGCAGAAGGCGACGAAAATCCTGGCCGAGGGTAAGTGCACCCTGCTTCTTCAACCAGACTTCATCTAACGGAAGGCAGCGGCAAAGCTGGTTCCTATGGGCTTTACCACCGCAACGGAAATGCACCAAAGACGCAGCGAGCTGATATCCATTACCACCGGCTCAAAGCAACTCGATACTCTCCTTGCTGGTGGCATCGAGACTGGGTCAATTACAGAGATATTTGGAGAGTTTAGGACCGGAAAGAGTCAAATCTGCCATACTCTTGCTGTGACATGCCAACTCCCCTTTGACATGGGTGGCGGAGAAGGCAAGTGCTTGTACATTGACACGGAAGGCACTTTCAGGTACGTTTCCCTCCGTTACGCCGAGATTGGGTTGCTAATCTACCTTAGACCTGTTCGTTTACTGGCGGTGGCGAATCGCTACGGACTGTCGGGCGAAGAGGTTCTGGATAACGTTGCATACGCCCGCGCGTACAACTCAGACCACCAGCTTTCACTTTTGCAGCAGGCTTCGCAGATGATGACGGAGACCCGTTTCTCACTCCTCATCGTCGATTCGGCGACCTCACTGTACAGAACGGATTTCGCAGGCCGTGGAGAGCTTTCGGCACGCCAAGTCCATCTTGCCAAGTTCATGCGCACTCTGCAGCGCTTAGCCGATGAGTTCGGAATCGCTGTCGTCATTACAAACCAGGTCGTCGCGCAAGTTGATGGTGGCCCCAGTGCCATGTTCAACCCCGACCCGAAGAAACCTATTGGCGGTAACATCATCGCGCACGCCAGCACCACACGTCTCAGTTTGAAGAAGGGGCGCGGTGAGACTAGACTATGCAAGATCTACGACAGCCCGTGTCTGCCCGAGAGTGATGCCATGTTCGCTATCAACGAGGACGGTATTGGCGATCCCAGCCCGAAGGACCTGGAGAAAGAGTAGAGAACCCCTTCGCTTGTTGAGTACCATGGAACATCATCATCATTAACGAAGCGAAGTTCGAGCATGTTGCAACTATATTTCTTGCTCTTGTTAGGTTATTGCATAGGTGGCGAAGGTATCGGGCATGTCTTTTGGTGTTTGCTGAGCATGGGCGTCTGCGGTAATTTGCTTAGATTTTACAGTCTGTCCTCCTTGAACACATACAAACGAGTACAAACTTTTGCTTTGAAGCGCAGGGTTGCTGGGCTTAGCAACGCGTCGTTGAGTATGTGAATTCAGAGCTGTGGCTGGTGGTTGTGGCGGGCGCACGCACGCGATCGTCGGTGTTGAATCCCTGTCATGTTCAGGCGTGTCGAAGCTCGAGTTTGAGCTCGCAAAGCTGCTCCGCCCAACAACACCGCGTCCGCCCATTGCGCTTTCCCGCGAACACCGCCTCGACCTTCAAGCGCCCGATCCGCGCTGGATGGCGCAGCGATGGCTACCTCTACCGCTCCTCTCCTCTACCGGGAAACGCGACTGAACCTCGATCCGCCCTACGCAGGCTCTACCATTGGCGTCACGCTCCCACCTCACAGCACCTCCGCTTTCCTGTCACGCCCTAAGGGTAAGCGCATCGTTGTCGAAGAAGGCAACACGAGCTCCGATGAGACGTCCTTCGCCCGCCGCCACCTCGCGGCAAGCGACGCCTCCATCTTCTTCCGGCGCAAACACCCATACCCACGGACTTTCCTGTGGAGGATTTTGGACGACCGCAAGGTCCTGGAGCTGCGCTCGGTAGACCTGACCGTCGACCGTCACCACAAGGGTGAGGCCATCCTGACGCTGTTGCTGAGCTTTCCCAATGCCATCCGTCCGTTTGGCGTTGCTCTAGCCGAGCGCGATGACCGCGACGCGCTCAACGTCTTTGTCTTGACCACCGCGAATGAGCTCTACACGCTGGACCTGCACAAGGACTTCTTCATCCGCCCTGCGGCTACCGAGATCGACGTCGACGTCTGGTGCAAGACCTGTGTCCCCTCCGCATTCAGCTTCCGCTACCCCTACCGCATAGTCGCTAGCAGCGCGGTTGAGCTGTTGGTCTCGCTGCATGATGGAGGTCTCCTTCGCTTGAACCGAACCGCTGCTTCAGACGGTATGTCTAGAATTGGCTAGTTATTCACTCACGCGAACATGACTAACGATTACAGGCTCCTCCTGGCGCGAGACGTTCTTCTCCGAAGGCGGCTGGGGTTCGGCCTTTAAGAGTTTGATCCCATGGAAGGGCCATAACACCGTCCGCTTTGGCAACCTGGATCTCGAGGCATCGACTGCCGCCGCCATTGCCCTTTCGCCGGATGAGAAGCACATCTTCACGGTCTCTCTAAATCATACTCTGAAGGCGTGGAACCTGGAAACCGGAAGAGTTGGCGTACAGACAGACTTGCTTGGCGAGAATGACAGGGATCCTCAAAAGCTGGCTCAGTTCTTCATCGGTGCGGAGCAGCCAAAACTTATGGAGGTCCTGGAGGTTCAGGCCCCGCAAGACGGAGACGAATATTTTGTCGTCACTTACTCGCCGAAGCGCCACCAATTCAAATTCTGGGGTGTTAGAGACGCTGACGATGTGGAGCTCGGCATACACGACGTTCAGTCAGACTTTGTTTTCGTTCCGCCCGTCGATGAGCTCATGAATACGACCGTCTGGAACATGGAAGAGTTCCATTTCAAAGCTCGGCCCGGCTGGAGAAGCTCTGAACTCTGGATCCGTGTCAGGTCAGGCCCCAGATGCATGGTCCTTACGCTGAAATTCGACCTTTACGACTCGTTCGAGCAGCTTGCCGACATCTGGAAAAACAATTGGGTGGCTGTGGACTCCGGCTCCCTCACGGTGGAAGCTCTGAAGGCGTCGCCGGCATACCCGATCGAGCCGACCCTCGAAGACCCATCGATCCACTCGCAGAACGTTGCCGAACAGTGGATCGATTTCTTGTTTTACCCCGGTCGCTTCACAAGCGCGACGCTTGAAACTGCTCTGTGCGTCTACCGGCGTGGTCTTGGCGACGCTGCCACTCGTACACTCGTATTGAGCTCCAGTGCCAAGGCACCAATCAAGGATCAGATTTCAGCCGCAGTCGCCGCGAAGGTCCCCACCAGGCAACTTCCAGGTGGTCAGATCGATTTCGACCAGTATGAGCTCGACGTGGCTGGGCAGTGGCAGGTGTTCTACGGTGTCGTCAAGGACTTGCACAAGCGCCGGGGCGAGCCGGTTGCATTAGCGCTCGATGTTGAGGACGACCTTCCTTGGCTGCTACTAGCAGACTACGCATCGCCAATCAGGGCATGCAGTGAGGTAGAGATCCTGCGCTTGAACGACGAGACGCTGGCCTCTCCCGAGGAACCTGCACTCTCAAGACCGCTGTTCAAGGCATTGAAGGACGACTTGTCGATAGATGTCGCCAAGCTTCTCACTGCTGCCTCGTCCTTCCGTAATTCCTTTGTCACTTCATTCCGGGATCAGCTGGCACTCGCTGTCAAGCGAGAAATCTGCCAGGAAGATTCGTATTCGATCCCCGATCGTATGAAGGCCTTCGAAGCTTGCTGTGGTCTGTGCGAGCAGGTCACTGACGAGGATTTTGAGAAGCTTGAGTCGTTGCTCGAGGACCTCGATGGTTTCGCTGGCGTCACACAAGAGCTTGTGTTGGCAGCATTGGAGCGACTGGTGGAGGATGAACGAGGACACCATCACCAGAGAGCCATCACTGCTTATGGTGCAAAGTCTCTGATTAGAGGCGCTCAGGAGACTCTGAACCTCACACATGAGATTCTCCTGGATCTACTTGTTCTCATAGTCTTCATGAGCCAGGAACTGGAAGCTCAGGAGACACCCGCGTTACAGCCTACCGACATCTACCCTACAATAATTGAGAGGTTGAAGGGCATCATCATCTCCAAGTGGCTGGTAGCTACGGTGCGAGCTGACCCCAAGCCACGATCAAGACGAAGCTCTGTTGGAGAGCCAAACCAAACGGAAAATCCCGCAATAAAGTCGACAGCAGTGGTGACGTTGTTCGAGAGTCTCTTCATCGGTGATTGGGCAGAACTGAAGACCCCGTCAGCACCTACCTCCGAGTTAATTACTTACTGGTGTCGCTCGTGGTCATTTGGTCTTCCGCTGCCCGAAAACTGGGAGTTTGTGGGGGCTGGGGTTCTGAGCAACCTGCTGAAGTACGGCAACTTGGACTTGGCTACCGACTTTTTGCCGTTCGTTCCAAACAGCATCTGGGGAACCTACCTCAAGGGGCGCTATTACCTTGCGATCGGAGATTTCAAGTTGGCCAGCACATATCTCAACAGAGTCAGCTTTGGATGTGGTAAGCCGCGTTTTCACATTGTTATGAGTGGAATTAACCCTGATTGACGTGTAGCGAAAGGTTTCTTCGACATCTTCAACACCGACCTCTACAACTTCCTCAGCCCCAGCGAGAAGGCATACTTCCACGAGGGCCTGTCAAGGTTCTGCCAACATGTTATGTATCTCTTCGAGAAGGCAAAGGCGCACACCTACGTGATCCAATGGGCGGAGGCTGCCCTCTTTGCTGTTCAGACCGAGGACCATGAGCAGGTGTGTACAGACCATGCTTGGTGTTTGGGTTATGCTGACGAGTCGCCAGACCAAGATGCTCAAGCAGGAAGTGCTGTCTCGACTCTTCCACGCTTGCGTGCAATCTTCAAATTTCCGCGAGGCGTACGGCGCCCTATGCCGGTATCCCGATAACAACCTGTGAGTCTGGAGTGATCTACCTGATACACATTCAATTTCTAACACGTGACTCGTAGCCGAAGATCCGCCCTCGCGATGTTGGTCAAAACGATGATCAACCAGAGCCAGATGCCCCTGCTCATTACTTTCCCCTTCACCAGACAGCTCGAGGACGTGGATGCGATTCTGGCGGGACTGTGTAGAGACACGCTCAGTGTGAGCAGCGGGCCGCCCTTCCACCGGCTGCTGTACGCGTTCCGCATCGCCAAAAATAATTATCGGGGGGCGGCGCAGATCTTGTATGATCTTATTACGCGGCTCCAATCGTCATCTGCGGCGTTGCAAGACCCCACGGACGAGAGTATCACGCAGGCGTATCTGACGCTCATCAACACGCTCAGCCTGGTGAACGAGCAGGACCAGTATCTGCTGGTGGGGCAACGCGAGAGCGAGGGCGGGTTGAAGGGCGTACCCGAGGGCAAGGCGGCTCCTCGGAGGAGGCTGGTGACCCTGGAGGATTTACGCAGGGAGTATCAAGCCGAGCTGGACCGTGTTGCGGCTATGGAGACGGGCCGTTTCGCGTTCAGTGCAGGCGGCGATGCGATGGACGTGCTATGACTGAGGGGTTAAATAAAGGAGAAAAGCAATAGAGCACGGCGACGAGCAGGAAGCGGGGACCGAGCATTGATGCAGCGGAGGTGAGGGGTACTGATGGCCGGCTTGGGCGGGCAAAAAGACACTGGTTTCGTGGACGGGTTCTCAATAGCGAGGAGTTACGGGGTGGCATGGCTGGCCGATCGGGGAATTTCTATTTTTGTCGTGTGGACACACCGCTCTCGCTAGCCGGATTGGAGTGTTTTGCTCGTGAGGTGTCTCGCAGCCTGCCGCGGCGGGAAGATGCCGTCTTGGGGGATTGCCTTGGGGTTGGTTTGGCGCGGAGGGAGGGGCGCGTCTCCTGTGTGACGAGAGATTGCTATCTCGCTATCTCGGCCGCATGGGCAGCCGGGGAAGGCGCGACGTAAATCCCCTGGGTACGGCACTGGCGGCCACCGCAGGCAGCCGGCAGGCCCAATTTGGCATTGCGTCAGAGCAGAGGTTGCGACCCAATCCCTGAAGGATTGGGTCGGATCCGCAGCCACGTTCCTCGTGTTGCTGTGTCGCGCCGCCCTGCTCGCCCACGTCTTCGATCTCTGCAGCCGCGCCCGTGGCCTGAGGCCAATGATCGATGGCGGCCGCCTTCCCACTCACCTCGTCGCTCTCTTCCAATCACCCTCTGCAGACGCCGCCGCGGTCGTCGACGACGCAGCCCGGCCAGCTCTCCACACCTCCACCACTGCCACCACCGTCACACCTGCTGTTTCTCCACAGCCAGGAACGGCGCGACACTCAATACTTGGTCCATCACCGCCGGCACGGATCCAGCAAGCTCGGTCGCGGCGCTCAACACTCGGCGCGCGCGAGGACGCCGCCCTCACCTTCCTTATCTTCTGCCCCGGCCTCCGCATCGTCTGCTGTTTCGCCCACGTCAGGGAATACGCAACCGCCTGACCCTCGTTCTCCATCGCCGGCCGCGGCGTCGCCTGCTCTGCCTTCGTTTTCTGCTTTTCCCTCGCCCTCGTTTGCACCTCCTTCTTCTTCCCCACCAGTTTCTAATAATAATGCTCCTGTCACCACCATTGAACACGCATCACCAGCGCACGTCTCTCCATCTGCACCCATTGCCTCTTCCAGCGACCTCGACCTCCCAGCCTCATCCTTCGAGCCTGGACATAAGCCCGACCGCCTCGCCAGCCCCCACCAACATCGACCCATCTCCACCACAGCATTGACGCAAGGTTCTGCGCGCCAGTCGCAAGCACCCCAAGCGCGGCAGCCTGACGCGCAGTCAGCCGCGCACGCACCCACGACGCAAGCCACGGCGTGCAGCCGCTTACAGCAACCGCGAGGACGCCAACAAAAGTCTGCAGAGCCCGCCGGGTCGCACGGATTCGTCATGACGCAGAAAAACCGATCGACTTCGTCGCTGCTCGAGAGAAGAGGTTCAATCATGGGCGCCCGCAATTTGTTCTCTTCGTCGTCGTTGTCGCGGGAAACCGGCCCTGGCGCGGCCGAGGCGGACCAACAGTTGCAACGGCCGCGGACGAGTGCCGGCGCCACCGAGGCTAGTCCGACCAAGAGCAGGTTCTCGAGGCTGCGGTACCACCGGAATCGCAAGACGACCACCCCAACGGAACTGGAAACCCCTCCTGTTGTTGAGCGCCAGGAGATCCAACAACAGCAACGCCAACGCCATCAGTCGACCCTGGGACAGCTCCCTGAGGGAGCATTTTTGGACTTCGACGATGATGCATCCGACTCGGAGAGCCGGCCGTCGACATCGAGCAGCTTTGCCAGCAGCGTGAAGAGCAGTAGCGGATGGAGCTGGTCTATGAGGAGTCGGAGGAGCAGTGTCAGTTTAAAAGATAGGTGGAGAGCAAGGTACGTTTATTATTTCCTGTTTTGGCATTTCGTGATCTTCTGGAAAACTTATGCATGATGTGGCTTTGACTTGGCGATTCATGTTCCCTATATCAGCTCGTCTTTCTTTATATTCCCGTCGCTCAACTGACTGACGTTGCTTCGTTGCAGCATTTCCTCGTCGTCGTCGTCGTTATCTTCATCCTCATCACACTCATCTGCATCATCCTACATCTCCTCGTCCTCGACATCCTCATCCAGTACTTGGTCCTCTCTCGAATCCACACCCCGCGCATCCATCGCCTCTTCCCGCACCTCCTACTCTAGCGACGATGAAGACGTCCCCCCTCGAAAGGACGATTCGGGAAACACCCGCCCCACCAAGACCGTCCGAGCATACCTTTGCCGCCATTTCGTCTCCATACCCATCCCGGAGGAGGAGTTAGAAACCGCATCCACCTCCGACGCTGTCACCCCCTCTTCAGCAGATCAACATGTGCAGAAAGACCAGCAATTCCGGGGACCGCACTCGCTTCCAACGCCCTCACCGGATGAGAACGAGGATTGCATCACCGACCCCATGGCCGACGCCTTTGATATTAATGATCACCTTCCACCACCCCATATCATGCGCCCTTGGGCCGAACCCACGCCGCCGCCCACGCCTCCGCTGCAAACAAAAGAGCTACAACTGGAAACACTCCAGGTACCGCAGAGCCCGCCACCAGTTCCGGGCGTGCCAACCTTCACCGTAACACCCGCGTCACCCATCCAACCTACCAGCCCCTCTCCATTCTCCGCTTCCCCGCCGCCCGCCGCCGTCGGCCACCGTTCCTTCTCCGCGCCTGTCGTCGGAGGCCCGATCACGATCCCGGCGAACGCTCCCCGGAGAAGATCAGCGTCGAACGTGGCATCGAACGCGCCGTCCCCGCTCGGACAGAAGACCAAGGTCGAAAAGGGTACTCCGTCGATGTGCCCGACTTGCGTGAAGCTACAGGAGTCTATGGCACAAATGCGCAAGGTGGCCGGCATCTACGGTCCGCGGCATAGCTTGACCGTGGCGGCGGCGAAGACCGCGCGCGCAGCAAGGGTGGCGTGGGCTGAGGCGCAGTGGGAGGCAAGTTGCGTTTGGGAGGATGACTGTGAAGACGATGAGGCCGTCAAGTCAAGGAATGAGGGTGTGGCAGCGAAGGAGGAGGAGAAAAAGAAGAAGCCGAAGAAGGTCGTCAGTTTCGAGCCGAGTGCCACGTTTTTCGTCGAGCGCGCACCGTTCGTCCAGCCCCAGCCCAGCCCGTCAACAGCAGAAGGCGGAGACATCGCTTCGGACGAAGAAGAGGCCATCGACCCCGAGGCCCAGCTCCAGCGCGAGATGATCATTGCAAAGCGCCTGTGGGGCCCGCTCGGCGACCGTGGCCGCAAGCAGCGCGACTTCAAGCGGTCGATGAGCGAATCGTACGTGCCCGGCCGGTGGGCGCCGCCCCCGAAGAACGAGTGGTTGGACACCAGCGGCCGGACGCAGACGTACGAGGAGTTTTGGTCCGACGACAAGCACCCCAAGACGAAGGATGGACATCATGGCGCCGCGAGCGTGTTGCTCGGCGGCAAGGTCATCAGGGGTGTGCTAGGGAAGTTCGTCCCCGGTGCAGGAGCCGCCGCGGCTGCGAAGAAAGAGAGGGAGAGGTTTGAAAGGGCGGAAAGGCTGGAGAGGGTGGTGGGGTTGGAGGTTGATTGAACCACTGGCTGACAATTTTGGCCATCTTCTTGTC
Organism: Diplodia sapinea; assembly: GCA_023087385.1. NCBI lineage: Eukaryota > Fungi > Ascomycota > Dothideomycetes > Botryosphaeriales > Botryosphaeriaceae > Diplodia > Diplodia sapinea. The sequence goes on along the minus strand of JAJMYO010000330.1, from coordinate 13,594 downwards.
CATATCCTTTGATTTTTTTTTTTTTGGGCACGAAAGCACGAAGCACGACCCCTCTCTGTTCTTTTCTTGGGAGAAGGGGTCGGCTCGTGCCGTGCATGCATGCTGCATTTTGCGTGGCGTACCGTCCATTTTTTGTTATCCCTCTCCTTTTTGACAACCCCATATCAGCTTTTTATTTTGTTTTCGTTTGTCCGACGGGACGGACGGTGCATGGACGGCGCTAACTCTGTATATCATCATCATCATCATCATCATCATTGTCGCTCGTCGGCATCGGCGTTGTCGTCGTCAAACATCATCATTATCACTATAACTATCACGATAGCATCAGCATTATTTTTTTTATTCTGTCAAGGGTATGTAGCTAAATGTATATATACCAGCGAGTGGGATGGATCGACGAGTAGATAGACGGAAGGGAAGCGAGCGACGTAAATGCTGTAGACGTTGGGATGCAGAAGACGGGTTTTTTGATGGATGGGCATGTAGACGAGCTAGCTCTCTTGTTTACACGAAGCAGTGTTTGACAAGCGAGAAAGAAGGAAGTGAAGAGAAGAAAAAAAAAATGAATTCAAGTGTGTGCAAGATCAGTTTGTCTGAGTTTTTGTCCGCTTCTCTCCAGAAAAGATGCTGAAGACACTTGGGTGAATCTAAGCAAAGTGTCGATCGAGGGCGGAGGAGGGACGGTCGTCGACAGATAGTCACATGCGCTGAGTTGCAGGTCCTTGCCTCACTCAACCAAATGCCAAGAGTTCCGGATTTGGTACAGACGTTTGAAACTGGACTCTCTCCTTCGTCCCCCGGGTGGTGACACACATACCCTGCTGACAGGACGCATATGGCTGCCGACGGTGGGGGGCTGTGTCAGCGGCCGGCGGTAGTGGCGGCGCCAACGCCGGCGAGGCGCAGTTGGTTGGTTGGGTCATCTGGCAGCTTGGCTTTGCTTGGCTTGGCTTGTGTCAGATGATGAGGATTCTTCTTCGATCATGCGGGACCAATCGTCGATTTAGGAGGAGGGAAGGGACGGTGAGAGCGAGCGGGTGAGTGGATCAGGCGTATGCGTGTGTGTGTGTGTGTGGATGTGAGTCGTTTGCTTTGCTGCGGAAGAGAAGGGGAAAAAAGAATCAAGGGACCTCCCCGTTCTGGGAGGGGAGGGAATGTTGGTGGTGGCGAAGGTTGGTTGGGGTTGATGGTCGACACGTCAGAGGTTGGTTATGGATTTTCTTCTCTATGGCTTTTTTGATGGTCGAGATTCGAGGAGAGTCGTCGTTCGGGGGCCTTGCATGAATGTTTTTGTTGTTCTTTTTTGTTGGCTTCTAGACTTCTGATGTGGAGGGGGGTCTCGTGTTCTGAGGGAGGGAAGGATGTAGATGCTTGGAGGGTCCGCGCTAAGGCTTGTGGCGGTGGGGCTGATGCCGGAATGGGCGCCTTTTGCTTCGAGGCTGTGGGATCTGTGGGTCGGAGAATTTATGGCTGGGGAGTGCTTGGTCTGATGTCTGGGCAGAGGTCTGGTGTGTGGATAAGGCCGCTGGTTAGTAAGATGTTATAAAGGCCCGAAGAATATGAGGTGAGAAGTAGGTTTTGTGAAACGTCTTAGCCGGGAGTAACTCTAAGAGGAAGGTGGACGCTGGTACCAATAGTGAGAAGTGAAGCAAGTGACAAGATGTAAGGTAAACGAGAGTGGAAGCTTGACCGTTCGCTCGGTTTCCGCAAAGTGCAGCGGTTAGCTTAGCTCTCACACCCACCTTCTTCTTCCAAAAATATTCAAAGATTCGACATGGACCGGGCGCCCCAAATGAGGAGGCCATTGACTAGCGTGTATATAAAAGGCCATAAACTGCACAGCTACCAGTACGCCATGATGTGGAACCACAAGCAAGTGAATTCGACAACAAAAGATCTACCAAAAAATTGAAATAAAAAAGCTGTAGACGGTTCGAAAGCTGTGATGTCTCTCGGTAATTTAGATCCGTCGCACCCAAGTGCAGGGAGTGAACTGTGGCTCTGGAATGGGATTTGAACCAGTGAACTGCGTCGAAGATTTCGCTATTAGAAAATCCACTCCGTTCACTTTGGAAGTGTTGGGAGTCCCGGAGGTTTAGCTTCCTTAAATTTCATCAATTCGAAGCCGTAGAAAATCGATGCACCTCAAGCATGAATTTGAATTTGTCCTGACTGACTTGAGTACAACTTTCGACAATATCTGTGTGTTTAAAGATGCGCATGGCAAGGCATCTTATTCGCAACGAGCAACCGAGCATAAAACTCGGTAGATCTGTCCATGTACTCCCTTCCTTCTAGACCCCAATGGTTTCCGATTTACCAACCCAAGACATTGTTGCAATACTCCGCTGACCAATCACCTCATTTCAGGGCAAGGGAAGAGGACAAAAAGGTAAGAACAACGCAGAAGTGTGGACGACTGACAACAAAACAGAGAGAGAGAGAGAGAGAGAGACAGGCAAAAAGAAAAGAGATTAAACGGAAATCGAGACTCAAAGAGAGCTGCATTCAGAGGTTGGAAAGAGAGCAGGGAAGATACGCTTAATAACAGAAGAGCGCAACCGAACAGTGAGCAAAAAAGCAGGACACCACGCCGCGCTGAGATGAAAACGATGAACAGCGCCAAAGGAGAGGAAAAACAAGACGACCAAGTGACAGTTGGGCAACGCCGGAAATCCCCTCTACGCCTCCTGGGCATAAAACATCATGAAGCTCTTCAACTTTCCCATGGCGGATTTTGGTGGTTGATGATGGGGCGAATCGTCTTGGTCGGCCGGTCAGGCGGCCCAGTCCTTCTTCTCCATGCAGTTCAGGCAGATGTCGACGCGCATGACCATGTCGTCGTCCGGGTCATTTCCCGGGCATGTGGTCTTTGTTCTCCTCCGGTCCGGACAGCGGTAGAAGTGCTGGGCTGGCTGGGTGCAGCCGCAGCCGTAGGACTTTTGCACTCCTTTGCACATGTTGATCGGCGGTGGGCTGATGTCGGTAGATTTATTGGTAGTCAAGGCAGAGTTGGAAGCGACTTGGCAGATCGGCGAGGAGATTGTGAAGGTCGTAGAGGCTGGAAGAAGTGAAGATGAAGGTATAGGCAATAGCAGCAATCTATGCGCTCAGCAGTACATTGTTGGAAAAAGACACAAGGGTTAGCAAGGGAGAAAGAATGGGCGTTTGTTGTCGTGAAGGTAAGCGAGAGCGCAAAGGCTCGTCGAAGGTATATCTGGACAGAGAAATGACGGATGTGCGTAAATAACGGAGGCGGTGTTTGGCCGTGCTTGGGCAACACGCATTGCCCATCCAAATTTGCTGGTGCTAGCTAATAGACAGCGTGAACAAACGGAGAGCGAGGTCCGAAGCAGCCAATTAGCTCAGACGGGGGGAGGATACGGGCGCGGCGAACAGCGCAGCAGGTGCCATTGCTGGCCTACAGTATTTCCGACGAGCAGGTAGGTAGCGACAGCCCTACGGCGGCAGTTGGAGAGAGGAGGCCGCGAGGGTGACGATGGGGTCCAGCACATCCCGGCAGCTGCAACGGGGGCGCTAGTGCCGCGTCTGGACTAGCCGCGGCCCGAGCTCAAATTTCGAAAGCTGAGAGAGCTGGGCGCGACATCTGCCCGCCGCCTAACCACCTATCCTCCACCACAGACCACCGCAACCACCGCTGACGAGTTGCCCATCATGAGTGTACGCGCCTCTCTCCGCCCGCAATTGCCGCCCATGCTGACTCTCTCAGGGTTTTATGCCCGTCAACCCGCGCCCCATGCTCGTGAGCCTGTACGTCACCCGCCGCCCGCCGCCCAGCCCGCGCTTCCACGCCGCGACGCGTCGCTGCAAGCTGACACTATCTTCTCTCACAGCGTGGGCCAGGAGATCCGCGTCCGTCTCAAGTGGGGCTACACCGAGTACACCGGCACCCTCATCTCCGCCGACAGCTACATGAATCTCCAGCTCGCCAACACCGAGGAGTTCATCGACGGCAAGAGCACTGGCACGCTTGGCCAAGTCCTGTTTCGGTACGCTGCGAAGCTTCTCTCATTCGCGGCCCCCGCGCTAACCAATCATTACAGCTGCAACAACGTCCTCTGGATCTCCGCAAAGGACGCGAGCGAGCCAGGCAAGTCGAATGATACTGAGATGAGCGGTTGATTGCGGCGTTTACTACTTGGGTGCCTGCAGTTTACAAGGTCCCCAAGTCTCGCCGTCTCAAGCCGCGTAGCCTCGCCGAGATCAAGGGCGAGATTGATGATGGAAACGCCCGCGCTTCTACTGGCGGCCCTGCCCGAATTGACTGGCCTCGCCATGGTTCTCGTTCTCGCAATTCTACTTCTCGCTCCAGCTCTCCGGACATGACTACCCCCACTAAGCGCCACCGCGAGGACGATGGAGAGGAGGAGATCAAGGACTTTGGCCCCGACGCCAAGCGCCCCAAGCTCTCCCCGGAGTGATTATCATGGTTTCTTCATACAACGGTATGCCAATTGGGATAATTGGTTCAGGACGGCTTCTATGCAAGCTTCCGGCATAAGCGTGGTTCATACGGAGTTTTCAGGTCATCAAAACAGGATACCACAATGAGAAAGGCTAGACTACCCGTTCACGGCCTATTTTCCTAAGACACGCTTGCATGTTCGGACCGCCTCTACCTCCTCTGTCCGATGTGACCTCGCCAGAACGATGAAGACTACTCAATCTCCTCCACCACGAGCTTCTTACCACGACCTTTCCCACTCCCATCCTGCCCGCCTGCATTGACATTCAGACCTCTCAGCTCAGCCAGCCCCAGATCTTTCGTCAGTTCAACACCCTGTCCAGCCAACGACCCATCTCCCCTCACGCCTAACGCCTTCTTCACCCGCCACGTCTCCAACGTCTCCAGCACCTCGCCCGCATGCCCCTTTACTACCGCATCCGCATCCCGATCCCTCACCCACCCCACCACCCTCTCCGCCTCCTCCCACTTCTCCGGCGCCAATCCCGCACTTTCCCCGACCACTCCTTCCCCTCCTCCCTCATGCACCTTATCCATCGCCTCCACCAGCCCCCACACCACCAACACGGCCGCCCGCCTCAGCACGGCATGCCTCTCCTCCGTCTCCAGCGCCAGACTCCCCAGCGCCACGTCCACGCCCGCCGCCACGTCCGCCGGCGCCAGCATCGCCAGCGTCGCCGGCTCGCGCACGACGGTCGTGAAGACGCTCAGCGCCAACGCGCGCAGCCGCACGTCCTCGTCGAGCCCGGTGTCGCTCCAGCCGGCGACGACGGAGGCGAGGAGGGCGACGGCAGCGTCGTCGTCCTCGCCTTCGCCGTTTTCTTCGCCTTCCGCCGGCGAGAAGATGGACGGCACCGGCCCGCCCCACGCCCTTTCAGCGGCACGGTTCTTGCGCGCCTCGAGCGCGGCGGCGCGGCGGCGGGCGCGCAGGGCTTGGGGGCGGGCGCCGCGGCGCGACGAGACGCGCAGGGCGGCGGCGGCGATTTTGCGGATCGTGGCGCGGCACGTGTCGAGCGATGGCGACGGCGATGGCGGTACCGTCGTCCGACGCTGCTGGACGACGAGTGACGACTCCTGCATGTCGCCCACGACGCGGCCCAGGATCTCGCCGACGCGCAGACGCGTATCCAGCCCGTCTTGGCCGTTTTGCGACTCGTCGGCGTCGACGAAGGCGCCGGCGAGCAACTGACCGGCGACGAGCGGCGGGTCGAGCGCGGCGAGCGCGGCGAGGGTCGAGATGGCGTGCAGGTGGACGTATTCGTCCGGGTCCGGGAGGGAGGTGCGCAGCAGGAGGAGGGTGAGCTGCGGGATGTCGAGGGCGGGCGAGCGCGTGCGGGCGAGGCGGGCGATGGCGCCGAGGGCGGAGGCGCGGAGGGGCGGCGCGGGGGAGGTAAGGTCCACGAGGGCGGCTTGGAGTGCGTGCTGGTCCTCGAGGGTGGAGTTGGAGGAGGAAGAGGGAAGAGAGCGGGTGTTGGGCTTGGAGGGGGCGGGGATGTTGAGGAGGGTGGTGATACGGGTCGTGAGGGTTGTTGCTGTCGTGGAGACGGAGGGGGGGAGTTCGTTGCCTGGTCCGAGGTCGGATAGGATGGGGAGGATGGCGGAGAGGGTTGAGGATGCTTGTTGCGTGGGGCGGAAGTTGGGGGCGGAGAGGAGGGTGCTGAGGAGACTGAGCGCCACCGGGAGTATCTCGCTAGAGTCGACTTCGGCTGGGATGGTTTGCTGTTCAGGTCCCTCGTCCTGCTTCTGTGGCTGCTGGACGATGTTGCGCAGCCCGGTATAGGAGGGCTTCTGCAAATCTTCGGCGCGCTTCTTCCTGGCTTTGCCGGACTCGTTCCATTCGTCGAGGAGTTGCTTGACCAGCTCGATCATATTCTCCGGCCGCGTCGCCAGCTTGTCTTTGAATTTCTCGAGTATGGCCAGGACCAATTTTGCAATGATGAGGGACTGGAACGGGTCTTCTTCCGCATAAGCCTCCAACTTGGGGACTCCTCCGGCAGGGATTGTGTGCGGTACCAGCCAACGTCTGCTCAATCTGACGAAGAGATCTCCAATATCCTGGTCTTCAACACCATTCGATATCAAAAGCTCTTGATACGTGGCTAGCCTTTGTTCAAGGCTTCCCATCTGCGCGATGACATTGAAGGCATCATCATGATCGGATGCCCGTTCTCTCCGGCGGATCTCAACACCACCATCACTTCCAGGGGCAAAAGTCCAAGCCAGTGGTCCGTCGCAAAGCAGGTTCAAAGCTAAGGTTTCGAGCTGCTCTACACCGGCACCCAGTCGGAAGAATGTCTCGAGCAGCTGCCACGGTATATCTTTCCAGACATGGTCGACGGGATGAGATTTGGCATAGTCGAGCAGGGCCCACAGCGGTAGCATCAACCGCCCAAGAAAACGTTTGGTCAAACCAGGGCTAGGGCGTGATGTCAGTAGCGTGACGAGGCGGCTCAATGCGCGCCTGAGTTCCGGCTCCGCGACGAGCGTCTGGGTGTCACTTGGAGTAGACGTCTTTGAGCCTTCTACCTTGATTTTTTGTTCCTTGGGAGGGTCAATGCTGAAGAGTATCGGCTCGGCAAAGAGACGCCATCCTATGGCCCCTGGAGCACCTAACGCTTTCTTCCCAAGTATGCCGCTGCCGACCACCAATGCTGCAGCTTTGGCAAGTTCTTGGCCTTCGGCACCATCAAGCATTGCCAGCAGTTGCGGAGCAAGAGCAGTGAAGTACGATTCCGCGTCCATGGAGCTAGGGACGGACGAGAGAAGCTTTGAAGCTTGCATCAGCGCTTCGAGGGGCAAAGAAGGGCCTGTAGTCCTATCCTGAGCGTCCGACAACTGCGGCGGCTGCGGATATGAGGATGCTATAAACTCGATTGTGTGTCGAACCCCGCGAGGGCGCAAGGGAACGAGTGCAAGCTGTTTGGAGAGTTGTGGCTTGAGCCACGGTGGAGTCGTAGGCTGCATGAGATATGTGAGGAGAGGCAAAGCCGAGGCAAGAGGGGTTCTGGGGGTTGTCAGAGACTCAGTTGGAACACGGGGAGATGTGCAAACTTAGGGAGCAAGACTGACTTCATGATGATGTCCACAAAGATGTTTTCGTATTTGTTGTGGATATCGTCGCTTGAATCTGGGGCGAATGCAAGCTCCCCTGCACCAGCAGCGACGTCGATCAGAACGCGTTCTCTGATCAGTGAGGCCAGACCAGCACCGGGATTCTCAAGGATTTTGCTCATTCCATCCACAATCTCGCACAGCAGTTCCGGATCCTTGTTGCTGCTTGGAGTCGCATCACTCAGGTTGGGGATTGTCGACCGGGGGCGTCGTTTCGCTGCGACGCCGGGCGACAGAGACGGGAGAATGCCGCGGATGGCTACCAGATCCAGAAGCCCGTACAGGGTTTGTCTGGAATCTTCATCATATTCTCCTTCGGCGTTGGCGGGAGGCGCCTCCTTCTGCTGGATTATATCCGCCTCGTGGATGTGGAGCAGATGATCCAAAGCCGCTCGTAACACAAGCGTGTGGGCATCGGACGCGGATGAAAGGTCAAGATTACTACGCAGGCGAACTACAACGTCGTCGTTCCCTGTGTCTCCTCAGCGCACAGCTCTGGAGGAGGGCGGACCATATTTACCGCGCTTCAAGGCAGGAGCAAGAAACCCCCGAGCCGCGTCGAGCTCCTCTCTCAAGGTCGGCATGGCTCCTTCACCTGCGCAAAGTAACCGAGGGAGGATGTGGCGGAGAGCGACGGGCTTCGAATTTGTTCTCTCGAGCGCGGCAGCAAACGATGACGTCACGTGCTTTCGCAGCAAAACACGCTAGTCCCAAAACGCGTGTCGACAACCAAACCATCCTACCGCGCGCGTCGCGACCTGCCCTCGTCCTTTCTTCCTCAACATCCTCTTCGTCACCGACTGCGCGAATCAGCTCTCTCTCGAGCCACGCCCCCACTGACATCCGACTTGCAATTACTAGGAGCCGCGCGCAGCCGCAATTGAGGACTCCGTCAAACGCGGGACCGCTACGCGACTATCGCCTCTCGTCTTCCACCAATCTTCTCGCTCACTTGAGCCCCACACAACTCACGCAGCGCCCTTCCCCCACAGCGCCGTCTCCCATCTCCCGGCCGCAAGGTAGGGATGTTTAACAACGCCTCTCGGTCGTTCGCATCGGCGGTGCCAGCGCCGTACTCGAGCCTCATAGCACGGTCTCATTGGGTGCCGGTCGTTGCGCGCTAATGGTGCTGCAGTGGAAACACTGTACCCTCGGGGGATGCCTTGAAGGAGGATGGGATTCGGAACTTAACCCTAAGCAATCCACCGGTTCCCAGCATCACGGGTCACACAGTTGCCGACCGTGCGACTAGCCTCTGTAACCGCGGCTTGATGTGCCATGCTTCGCGCTGGACGACGGCCAACGTGGAGGAGGCAAAAGCGCGGATCGTGGTCTAAGGGAAGTCTCATGCGTCGTTTTGGTAAGATCTCCGTAGGGGACGCGCGTCGATTCTTCTGTCTGGACAGCAGACTCTGGTCTTCATGGACGGCCTTTTCGCGACGACGTGCCTGGAAAGAGCCGCAGGATAGGTTAGGCGGAACGCCGTCGGGCACCTCCACGAGGATCGTCTTTGGGACCTTCACATGCCATTGAGCTTTCCAACGGCCTACTCCTCGTTCCTGGAGCCTGCAAATTCGGATACCACCTGCGAGCCTTGGAAAGTCTGTCAGAATCTTCACCAGCAGCTTCAGTGTTGTCCACCGTTGTCTTGCGCCTTTGGGTTGTCCGGCATTATCTGCATGGGATGCCTGATAGAGCACGGCTTTCACGGCTGAGTCCTTGCCTACAAACAGAATGCCTCCGAGCTCTCCTCACTCTTGCTTGCAAGATAGACTCGCCTTGACCACGCTTCGTCGTGCAGCGGGGTTTTCAAGCTTTCCTCAGAGGGAGTGAGGTTGCTATTCAAGCTTGGCGAAGTTGAGATGCTCCTATTCGGGTACCCTGAAGGATATTGTTTGGCAGTTCGAGGTGTCTGGCAGTGGTGGGTGTTGAGGACGGCATTCTGGAATTGGCTCACCACAGCAGGCGGATCTGATACGCTCAAGGGCATCGGTGCATCGACTGTTTGGCTAGGATTGCTAACGATGGTGAAGGCGTCCCGTACAGCTTCCCTACTCCGCAGAGCGCCAGTGCTTTCGTGCTTGCTCAGCGAACCTGACCTCCACCCTCGGCTCTTCCCAGAGAGATCCATGATGATCCAGCATAGTTGCAGGCCTTTGCCACGGCACCAGCCACCGGCATTGTCACCATCGGTGTCGTCTGACCAGCCGTGTTAACCATCTCCCTCTACGTTTAGCGTAGGGGCCAATTGATGGACGCCGATACATCTTGCTACCGACTGCTTCCAGTTGGGCAAGATTCCGATCCTGATGTACATGGATACGGACGCGGTTTTTGAAGATGTGCTTTGTCCGCGGAATGAACATTGCCCTCGGTTTTCGAGAGGTAACAAAGACTGTCCATGGGAGGACTGCAACCACACACGGAGAGACTACCACTTTCTTGATCGCTTCTTCTGAAGCATCGGGGTTTGGAAGACGAGAGTCAACGATACCGCTGGCGAGTTCTACCGACGCGGACAAGATGACCGGACTTGTTGCGCGGACAAGGTAATCTGCAGGGACGACGATCTCAGCTGCGGGGTGCTGAGCTAGCGAGATCCCGAGTCAGTCATACGGATCTTCTCCTCAAACCCCGGCCCCTCATCACTTCTTCATCGACCCGACGCCAACACCGCGTTCTGAGCAGCAGCACACAAACTTCGGGGCAAGCACGCGAGGCATGCCTCAGCCGATTGTCTGACGCCGACGCCAAAAGGGTAGGAGAGCAGTGCTTGCGGAGCCTGACGACTTGGTGAGCTGGAGCACCGGGCGCATGAAGCGGGACCTCTCAAGAGTGAGGCTCAAAGTCAAGGCTTGTCCGTTCTCTGCGCCCGGCCGGCCTCTTGTCCGAAATCCATCATGTCTGTCACTCGTCGCCCGTCGACTTGGTTTGTCAATGCGCAGCGATCGTTGCGAGGACGGGCATTTGCCTACGCAGATGATTTGCTAGCTGGACTGACTCGGGGCCTGGTCGTTTGAGCCGCTCTTGGTGTTGATTGTTGGTGGGGGTGCTGTTGGACTCAGAGGGGGGCTTCTCGGCGGGGAGGTGTTCATTTGGGGACGTTCTGGGTGGGTAAGACTGGGTGGAGGGCGAGGAGCCCTGGTCGTCTCCTGGAGGACGTCACACTCTGAAGGGAGGCGGCCGCAATTTTTTTTTCTTATAAGTCTTCCCCATCCAACATCACTTAATGTTCACTGGAACTGACTGCTATAGGGATTTTGAGGATGGTTGTTACCAGTATGGTCAGGTCCATCCGTGTAGAAGAAGAAACTTGCAAGTGGTTCTTGCATGTCTTATGGAATTTGGCGGAAGAGCAGGAGCAACGAAGGAGTGATTGGCAGAAGAACAGGGACCGGTGATGACAACCACAAAAGGCAAATTTCTCAGACAGCCACGGCTCATTTCCAAAGTGTAATGAGCGTCGGATTTGGTTGTCGTTGTGAACCTTGAGTAGCTAGTCTGAGGTCCCGCCTATTTCTCTGTCATATCATAGAAAAGAACACTCGTATCAGAACATGCAATAAATACTGTGCTCTGACCATGTTGGCTTTCTGTCGTGCAATTACGCGTATTATCTCTAGTTTCCTGCGTTGTCCAAAGCTGTGTGGAGATGACTGCGGTCCCACAAGCCTGTTTGGCATCGAATTGAGATTCAGCGGCGGTAGCTCGCGTAGGGAGAGTTTTCCAATGTTCGAATGGTCCGTCTGTCTTGCGTGTTCACCCGGCACAGCAGAGTGAGAGCGGATACTCCAATGGTGTCACGTCATGTCCTCTTTGCATTCTCCGGAGCGACGACGCCCGCCTGTTGCCTAGACACCGATGGCGGTGGACGGGCAGCTCCCAGTTCGGGGTCCGTGTCCGTCTGTTTTCATGCAAAAGGTCGTCATCCACGTTCTTTGCATGTGAAGCCGAAGGGCGTCGACGAGACCCGCGATTACCACCACTTTGTGCTACTTGCATGAGCGGGGATTTATGCCCGCGTTCATAGCTGGGCGTGAGGGCAGCAGAAGGAACCCATGCTAGTTCGTCCGCGTGGATTGGATGGCAAGAGTGCTCGAAAGCGTCTGATAAGTCTTACGTATTGAGACTTGATCTCTTGGGTAAGTTCCCCCCACCCATGTCACCCCATGTCTGAAGAAACGCGGCAAGGGAGCCAAGCCGAAAGAGGGCGGTGGCTTGAGGGAAGCGCATTCTAATGTGCACGTACTGTGCACAGCAGTTGCACGACGGATAAAACACGCATGAGATCGCTCCTCGCATACGAGAGGAAGTTGGGATGGCGGTCTCTCAGCACTGTATCTTCGAGGCCTTGCTGTGCGGTGATATGCACTCTACGGAGTTGAGTCTCGGAGAGGGCGCACCAATGATGAAGATGTGATTGGGCTTCTAGGGATTTATCGATTGTAATTGACTTTGCGCTTGCACTGTTTTCCCCCAGCGTCACATGATTGCACACAGTTCTCATGAAAGTATACGAGTAGATCGAGAAATAGGGTCTCACCTAAGCCTTTTTGCAATCTCGGAATGGTACCTGAACGCGAACGGGGAGATGAGAAAGTGACTGCCCACGATGGGTACGACAGGAAGTGCCGTGTAGGCTAAAGTAACTGTGGTTGCGGCGGAGCAAAGATGGGGGAGCGAGAGTGCGTGCGTGCGCGATGCAATTCCGGAGCCTCGTCCGGTTCTCACGCCCAACGTCGTCGGCGAACAGCAAATGATAAGCAGCTGAAGGTTCCTGCCGCCTGATCACGGACAATCAGCTCGGGATGGAGCTGAAGGAGACACAAACAAGGTTGAGCAACAACAAACGGGCTGAAGAAAAGATGGCTGCGACTTGTCTTACATGATGGTTACACCCGATATCCCATGGACTTTGCTGGGATGGAGCCGTCACTCGGTGAGGTTTTTGCCGTTTCGGAACCATTGGCTGGCTTTCGCCGGACGGCAGAAACGGAGGGGGCAACGAGACAAGACGGGACAAACAGGCCGTGACGGACTGACGTCGGATGACATATTCTGATGGAGACTTGCAAAAGTCCTGCCTCAGGCTCCTTCGGCAGTCGCTGCAGCGACACGCGCGTCTCCCTCGCCACTGATCGGCGCAGGAGCCGACCGAGTTGCAGCTAGCAGAGCAAGAGGTAAACAAACCTTGACTTGCGGCGAGCGCAACACACCAGACTAGCGGGGTCTAGACGCTGATTTACGAGGAAAGGGACCGAAAGGGTTTACCCTTCCGCCTTCCGAAGCACGGCGCTAAAGTAGAGTCGTAGCACTGACGTCGATCAGCTTTGGGTTTCGGTGGTGGTTAGCTTCGCTTTCTCCAGGAAAAAGGTGAACCAAGGATCCTAAAGGAAGGAGCCATTCCGCGACGTCGCCAACTGGTCTGTCTCCTTTGGACCAGCGTCGCGTCCATATTGGCTGCGTATCCACACAGACACACCCCCCATCGGGCATCGAAAGAGCAGCATCCGATTTCTTCGCCTTTCCACACGCGCCGTGCACGCCTCTGACACCATCCCTCAACCCCCTCCAACACGCGCCTCACTTGCGCGCGTTTAGGTTGTCGGCGCGACGCCACCCGGGGAAAAAGAAGAATCGAAGTTGTCACAAGGCGCACTGAAAGCCATACGTCCTTCGTCGCCCGCGAGGTCCTGACGCGCTCGTCACCCGCGGCCCCGGTTTCGGAAGCCAGCGCGTAGCAGTCAGGACAGTCCCGGCAGCATGAATGAGGCTGGCTTGCGGGCCCGACTGCCTCAGCCCTGCGCACATCTTGTCGACATCACAGGACCCACTCTCATTGCGTCGCCGAAACCTTAATTCACAACCTCGACCGACGTGCCCCGACAGTGCTTGAGCAGAACCCGGTCAGGCCGACTACCCGTCTGCGATACCCATCGAATCTTGAAACATGTTGCACGGACGAGTGCCTCTGTACGGTTGACTTGGGGGGGG
>JAJMYO010000329.1:0-26064 GCA_023087385.1 Diplodia sapinea | reverse complement strand
CCCCAACCCCCCTCCCCCTCCCCCTACGCCACCCTCCACCCCCTCCAACGCCTCCGCCTCACCCTCCTCATCGGCCTCGCAACAACCACCTCCCCCCTAACCGCAACGACCTACCTCCCGCTCCTCCCGCTCCTCCAGACCCACTTCCACACGACCGCGCAATCCATCAACCTCACCCTCACAATCTACATCCTCTTCCAAGCCCTCTCCCCCGCCCTCTTCGGGCCCCTCTCCGACACCACCGGCCGGCGCCCCGTGTACCTCGCCACGCTCGCCCTCTACGCCGCCGCAAACCTCGGTCTCGCACTCAACTCCCGCAGCTTCGCGGCTCTCTGCGTCCTGCGCGCGCTGCAGAGCCTCGGCGCGAGCGCGGCGTTTGCGGTGAGTTATGGAGTTGTAGCGGATGTGTGTGGGCACGCGGAAAGGGGAAGGGTTGTTGGACCGGTCGGCATGGCGTTGAATCTGGGGGCGTGCGTGGGGCCGGTGGTCGGCGGGTGGGTGGCGTGGGCGGATGGCGGGTTCGCGGGCGTGTTTTGGACGCTCGTGGGCGTGGGTGCCGGGTTGTGGTTTTGCATTGGGGTGGCGTTGCCGGAGACGCTGGGGGCTACGGCGGGGGCGGTGGAGGAGGGGGGGTGGTTCTGGGAGGGGTGTTGGTGGGGGGTTTGGAGGAGGGGGGTGAGGAGGTGGTGGGTTGGTGGTGGTGGGGAGAGGAGGCGAGTACGGCCGCCGGCGGCGAAGGTGGCTTTCCTCGAGCGGTGCCGCGTTGCCAATCCGCTGAGGTGTCTGCGCATCGTCTTTTACGCGGACACTTTCCTGACGCTGTGGATGCACGGCTCGTTCTACACCGTCGACTACACGCTCGTCGCCGCCGTGCCGGGCGTTTTCAAGGACGTCTACGCCCTCGACGAGCTGCAGACGGGCCTGGCGTATCTGCCTCGCGGCGTGGGCATCATCGTCGGCAGCTACTGCAACGGCAGGCTCATGGACCTCAACTTCAAGACGACGGCCCGCCAACTGGGCTGGACGCCGGATCCGGCTTCGCGAAACAACATCGATGACTTCCCCATCGAGAAGGCACGCTCCCGAGGAAGCTTCTGGCTCCTGCTCATCTCCACTGCTACCCTGGTAAGTTACGGATGGGCAGTCAGCAAGCATGTTCACGTCTCCGTCCCGCTTGTGCTGCAGTTCGTACAGGGCTTCTGGGGAACCTGCTTCTACACCATCTACAACACGCTTTTGGTCGACTTGTTCCCGCAAAGCCCCAGCACGGCGGCGGCGACGGCCAGCATGGTCCGTTGCGCCATGGCTGCCACCGGTGTTGCCATCTTGCAACCGTTGCTCGAAGTTGCTGGTTTGGGCTGGTACTTTACTTGCCTGGGTCTCTGGAGTGGCATCTGCGGCGCTGCTGCTGTCTTTCTCATCCGGAAGAAGGGAATGGTCTGGAGGATGAAGAGGGTTTCAAGGAATCGTGCCGATCAGGCGGCGTAGGCCTTGTTGCGCGCGAGGTGCTTCGGGGATTCGTATTTTTTTTTTTCTTTCTCTCAGGCTTGATACCAGCCGAATTGACTTTGAATTCACGGGTACTGCAAGACACTAAAGCACACGATTTATGATGCGCTTTGAAAAGTACAAATCAGTTCGAACCAAAGGAAACACGTGGGGGAAACGGAGGCGCCTGCCCTCATGAACCTGATCAAACATCTTCCCCTCTTCCATGGCATATACATTCAAAGTGGTTCGACCCATCACCAACCAAGAAAGGAATAAATTTGTTCACGGTGAGGAACATCCCTCCTGGTTGCGCCCTCAGGGAGAAGAATTCTTCAAAATAGATATAAAGTCGGCACAAGACATATAAGAAGCAAGTGATCGTTACCGGTATAATGATGTGGAGCGGAACAACCATATCCGGGTCCTGATTGATGGACATGTTTCTGTTGGACCGTATCCAATCAAGAAACCGCTCCACACATAGGTAGATACCAGCCTTTGAAAATCGACCCGGTCCGCGTGCGTCACCATCGTATGAGCATCGCAGTGTTGGAGGGTGAAACGACATCATCCAATACGGTCAAATTTGTTTTCCGAATTCTCCCTTTCCCCAGGATCAGGAGACCGAATCACTTTCCCGTACCAATATATATTACTACTATTCTACACTTGGTCGTCGAGGATTAAACCAGCAGACATGATTGAAAAGGAGGGTCACAAGGAAACGCTTGTCAAGAACAGAAGCATGGTAGGGAGAAACTGCGTCAATAAATTCCAAGTAACAATCTTAATCCGGGGTAGGGGATACAGCAGTAGCATCCGGCGGGTATATCCGTGAAGTGCATGAAATACAAAGGGAATGTATGTATGTACATCAAAGGCTATGTGCAAACTGTGTGAAAAAGACAAGAGAAGAAAGGAAAGAGAGAGATAGAGAGAGAGATGGTGAAGAGGCACTGCAGCCGCTCGATGGAGGTGCTGCGGTCGGAGAAGTCGGATAGGTCTTCGGTCATGGCCTTCATCAGCGCGAAGTCGTCGCGGTTCGACGTCGCGACGACGTTGCAGAAGAGGAGTGTCCTGCGTGCGTCTGGCGTTAGTTTCCCAGCGCGTTTTCCACATGCTGGGGGTGCTTACCAGTCCACGAAGCTCATCGTTGTGCCAAGCCTGATGCCACCTCCGCTCACTAGCACTGGTTGGGGCTTCTGGAGGGACCGTAAAGAGCATATGGCGGATCGAGCGGCTTCGAGGCAATTTTCGCCGACGGATGTCTTTGAGGCTGTGGTGGCGCGCTCGCAGCGTCTTATGGCCGTCATTAAGCACCAGTAAGAAAACTCGAGAGCGTTGATTTCGCTTTCCATGAAGAGACCACGGAATTTCTCGGGTTCATCTTTCAGCTGAGATGTGTCAGCTTCAACTGTATACATGGCAGCCAGGGGAGGTTCTGCTTTACCTTGTCCATTTCATTCTTTACGTCCTGCATTTGCTCTAGCATCTTGGAGGCAAAGGTCACACTGCGGCACTTGTCAGCCATCGGGATCCTCGTGCAGATCTCGAAAATCTCGTTTCTTCACGTCGTCAGGGTCCAACAGCACTCACAGCAGAATTGGCAACCTCGGACTGTGGAGTCGCGGAAGACATTGGAGGCGATGCCGGTTCCAATCGCACTGTGGCGCCGCCGAATTTGTTCACGCGAACACGAATATTTTTAGATTGAGAAGGGGTGAAGATGTGGCGGTGTTTTGTTTTGACGCGAGATCGGGGCGAGGCCATCTCATGTGCTGCGCTGGTTCGGGTCGGCAGCGCCCCAGCGGCCGACCCAATTCGGTCGGAGGCCTTTGCCAAGGACCGAGGATGCGCCAGCCCTACAGGGCTCAGACCAATGTTTCATGGGCTCCGCAGCCTATGGGTCCCTAGCGAACGCCTCGCCGTCTGTAGAAGCGGTGTTCTGAGGGCTGAGCCTTCCTGAACGGGCTAGCTGTTGCAGGCCGGGCCACTGAGGTCGTTCGAGAATGCTCAATGTCCACGGCCGCCAAGAGACTAGCGACGGCTCCCGATGCATGTGCCGGTCTGCTAGTCGTATTCCAAGCCTTACCAAACGAGAGTGGACATCCCACAGCATCCTGACTGGCAGCTAATTTGGCGCACACTGTGTTGCCGTACCCATTCGCTCTCCCTACAAGGCTCCGAGGACGCGGGAGATATAAGAGTGAAAAAGGTACCATCGTCAATGGATACTGTAAACTAGAGCTTCCACTTCCACTACTCACCATGGACATTCAAATCCTTCTTAACCCGCATGATCAAATCATCACCACCGGTGATGTCATTACCGGAAGACTGTTGTTGGGCGCAAGGCGGAAAGTGAACGTGTCAGCCATTGATGTTCGTCTCAGAGGCTATGTCCGTACCTCGTTGCTGGCAGAAGACGACACCAATCCCGAGATATGGAAGCCGTATCATGCCTAATATGAGGTGAGTTGGGTGCATCCCGAGTATTTACTGTTCTCCACAACTAACCACTCCCAACGTATCAGTTCCTCAGACTCGACAAGTCACTCTTCTCTCATTCATCATCTCGCAAACGCTTCTGGACCAGCAGCTCGATGACCTTGTCTGCCGGCCAGCATGGTTTCCCGTTCCAGTTCAGGGTAAGTTCGTCCTCGATGATTGTCTGCGGCAACATTCCAGCTGAACCCTCCTCTTCCTCAAGCTCCCCGCAGCGACGACCTACAGGAAGGATCTGAATCCCAGCCAAGGTGGAGACCTGCTGGAAAAGCTTAACGCAGCAACACGCTCCTACGACGAAAGGGGACGCCCGCCATCCTTCAAGTCTGACGAAATCGAAATCGTGTACTGCATCGAAGCCACAGCAACGCGGCCCGACCTCTTCAAGGAGAACCTACACACCGTAAGCAAAGAGCGACGGGTCCTTCCGCCCTCATCAACACTCGTTCAACTGACACACACAGGAAAACACAGACCCACGCCTTCAACTTCCGCCCAATCGAGCAATCCCGGGATCCCGTGCCCGAGTTGACGACCATCAAGCACCAACACTAATTCGACCTGCAAAAACCACCTTCCCGACCATCATCCAACCCAACCACAATAACAACAACAACAACCCCAGCCGTCGCCTCGCCCACCCGCGACCTCGCCTCCATCCTCATCGACGCGCGCCTCCCCGCCCCGGCCATCCTCGTCCGCAACCGCCCGGCACCCCTCTCGCTGACCGTCCGCAAGGTCACCGCCTTCGCGGGGCAGCTCTACCTGCGCAGCCTGCACGTCGCCCTCATCGGCTACACGGGCGTGCAGAAGACGCACCCGCCTTCTTCCCGACCGCGGTCGCCGCGGTCGTCGTCGGGGCGGGAACAGCAACAGCAGCAGCAACAGCAACAGAGGAAGAAGGAGAAGACGAAGAGAGAAAAAGCCGACATTATGAGAGGGCCCCGGCCTATGAGGTGGCTACGGCATCGCCTCATCCGTGAATTGGGTAGGGTGGAATGAACAGAAAAGCAGCAAGTGCGGCAGCCGGGAGCTGGAACTCTCGGGAACGCTTTCGTTCGTCATTTCCTTGGGTTCGGGGCGTTTGTTATCGGTTCGGTTTTCTGCGGACAAATGAGGGAGTACGGGGATCCATAGGCTCTACGCTAAAGTATAGATCATGGCGCACGGTCAATTCAATTTTCTGGCACAGAAAACATTAAGCCACGGTGACGAGAGTTGTTGAAGGTCGGTAGCCGACGCGTCGATCAGAAAAGGAACGCGGGCCGTTAAATGGCCGGTTGACTACTTAGCGCGGCAGCCTAAATCGCTCCGGGTAGCCCATCAGTGCCGACACTCTGACCATGACCTCACCCATTCGCCAACCCTGCCAAGCACACCAAAGGCTCGGATGAAGTCTAATTGGTACGGATGGAACCCCGAAGCACGATCCAGCCGGTTCTGGCAGCCTCACTACTTCCGCAAAACCCTATCGATGCGAGCAGACAGTTGCCGCGGACAGGCTGCGGCACCCGCGAAATCGACGACGCTCTCAGAGGAGGCCTGGATCATGGTGTCGGAGGCGTATCATGCATTAGCGGCGACAAAGGCACCGGCAAGACCGCGGTGGGTATCCTTCATACTTGCAGCAGAGCCTCAGTGTGGTGGAATTCTGATAACTTGCTTCAGCTTGCTTTTGCATTCTTGACCACGCACCTGCTGAGTCAGCCCACGAACCAAGCCGTTGTGATAGATACCATTGGCACTTTTGACGTCCTCAGGCTTTACAACGCCATTTTATCAACAATTCGACACGATCCGAGTCATGGTAGAATTAACACTTCAGCAGACGAGCAAGAAGCAGCCGCTGAGAAAATCCTTGGCAAGCTGAAGATCATGCGCGTTTTCGACTTTTTGGGCATGATAGAAGCCATATCCGAGGTGCGAGAGATACTTGAGATCCAGCAGCATGAGCAGAAACGCCAAAAGGACAGTCAGCCGCATAGAGCTACACGCGTCAAAGATCAGGTTCCAGCCAACGAACAAGCAAGTGGCCGTAGACTGCAACGCGTTCGGAGCACCATTCCCGACAGCGATGATGAAATGGAAGACGAGGATGAGGACGTAATGTTACTCGAACAGGAAGTGAAACACCCTGAAGACGAGAGAACAGAGCGGCGCGCAGAGGAGGTGCAGCAAGAGGACAACAAGATGGAGGAAGAAGTGGAAGAGGGGAGAGTCGGCATGATCGTTGTAGACAACATCACCCACGCCGTTAGCCCTATGGTGAAAACCAACTACGCCCAAGGTACGCCCCACGAGCTCTCATCAACACTGTGAAATCTAACAACACCAGCGTCCGCTCTGTTGACGTCGTTCCTTCGCTCCTTGTCCCAGCTCACCAAAACGCACAAACTCAGCACCATCCTCGTCAACGCCGTGGCCACCGTCCCGAAACCTCGTCCATCAGCCACCCTTCCGCCGCAGCACGCGCAAGCCAACGCCAAAAACCCAGTTCCATCGATTTTCGCATCTGCAGGGCATCTCATGCCAGCTCTCTCTCCCGTTCTTCCAGCTCACGTCGACTTCCACCTCCTAATCACCTCACAGCCTCTTACTCGCCAAGACGCAGTCTCCCCCCGCTCTTTCTCAAACAACCCTCCCTCTCAAGTCGGTGGGAGCACATCGGAACGGGTGAGCGTGGTAGAAGTGCTGAATGATCGCTACGGGGGTCGTGTCGGTAGATGGGCTCCCTTCACCTCGGACGACAGCGGATCGATCGTGAGCGTGGATCCCGAGCGTGGGGTTCCGCGGAAGCAGTACCGGCTGCCCGGATTCATGAGCAAGGTCGTCCTTTGAGAACAGTTCTGATAGATCCATTCTGTCTGTATCTCAACTTGCATTGTCAGTCAGTCTTGGGCAAGCGAAAATCGTTTGCCCCGCGCATGGATTAGTAAAACTCGCAAAGGAATAACCTTTTCAAACAAAAAGAAAATTGCTCTCCACATGTCATGGAATTCCGTCGGATATCATATACACAGGGGGCGCACTCGGATCCCAGTGCCCGGCGCCTTTGATTGTATCTCTAATCTTTCCCCTTGCGCCGTTGATGGCTGCTCCCCACGCAAAAGCCCCTTCAACCACCGCGTGATCGTGTCTAGAACAGGGACGGGCCCTTTGCGGGAATGATGCCGGACTTCAGGTTCTTCTCCTTGAGACCGCCGGGCAACAGGCCCAGGGTCTTGACGTCCTCGGGCTTGCGCTCGCCGTCGCGGTCACGACCACTCTCGGTCTCAGCCCTGCGCAGGGCACTCTGCATGGCGAAAGTCTTGGCGTGCTGTTGCGTTTCAACCCATCTCGTCAGCCCTTCCCTGTTACCTCGCACATCCACCGCCGGATGCTGCCAGTGTCCGCGCTTCGTGTCTCCGGGGGTGTGTGTATCTGGACGCGTACCTCCTTCTTGTGGTGCAGGCACTCGTAGTAGTCGTCGAGCGGGGCGAGGCACTGGCTCTTGCCGTTCTTGTTCTCGGGGCTGCTGTTGGTCACATAGCAGGCGAGGACTTCTTGCCAGAAGGGGAAGCAGCGGGAGGGACCTGTGATTCAGAAAGACGGCGCATCAGCATCAGAGCCGAGGACGGCGGGGAGTTCGAGCGTCATGCGAGTGCGCGGGTTGGAGTCGGGACGGAGGTGCGGGAGCAACGGGAACGGGGCGTGTCGGGGTGACGGAGACGGGGCAGGTCCTGAAGCCGGGCAATTGGAGAGGCGAGGAAGCGTACCGCCGTTGAGGCCAAAGCCGGAAGCCATTGTGTCGATAGGTGGGGTGCTCTGAGCTTCTCGCGATGGGCTGGGGCGGTTGGAGTGAGGTTGCGGGTTCACGGTGGGCGGGCTTGGCAGGTTACATAACGCCAAACCCAGCTCCGCCCATTGGACTCGGGAGCTGTGCGCATCGCGAGCATCAACGACCGGCCAGAGAGCTGCTCCCCTGGCGCGCCGGTGCACGCAGGCCCGAATCCAGCAGGTCGATCTTACGGCACGCACCCACCGCGGAATTGATTCCTCAGCGAGCTGGAGGGTGCAACGGCGGCCATCCGCGCGCGCTCACAAGTCCCGCAGCGCTGACCCGGATGTCGAACATCAGACGACTCCCTGCCGAGCCGACATGGCCTTGACACCGCCCCGGCCGTGTGCCTCCGTGTCGCGTTCCCCGGCTGCTCCGTGTCAACGCCTCGGCCGACCCAAGTCCACCACGCCAGTGGCAGCGTGCGCTATCCGATAAGATGAACCGCTATCCGACCGTCTGCCGACGCAGGGCAGCCCCGCGGCGCCGTCCCCGCGATGGCGCTGAGGGTGGATCAGCCGTCTATTCAATGGGGCAGTATTAACAATCAGCCGTGAGACTGCTCAAATATAAGCCGTCCACTCGCGCCAGCTGTTGCGTCCTCCAACGACCTTTCCCTCACTCGTCTGACGCCGCCATCTTCCGCCGCTCACCTCCCTCACCATCTACACCATGGCTTCCAACGGCTCCGCCGCGGAAAACCACCGCTTCGACCCCAACTTCACCCAGAATGTCATCAACGCTACCGGTCCCAAAGCCACGCCGCGGGTGAGGCAGGTCATTGGCAGCGCCATCCAGCACCTTCACGACTGGGCCCGCGAGAACGAGCTTACCGTCGACGAGTGGATGCAGGGTCTGGAGCTGGTACGTGGACACTGGCAAGCAAGAGACCAGAGCAGAACTGACTCCCTGCCAGATCAATGAAGCCGGCCGCATGTCCAACGACCGCCGCAACGAAGGCCAGCTCGTCTGCGACATCCTCGGTCTCGAATCTCTCGTCGACGAGATCACGTACAAGCTGGCGGCCGAGGCGAAGGACACGCCCACGGCCACAGCCATCCTGGGCCCCTTCTACCGCAAGGACTCGCCGCAATACCCCATGGGCGGCAACATTGTGCAGGGCAAGGAGGGCGAGCACGGCGACCGCACGTGGATGCACGGCCGGGTGGTCGACTTCACGACGGGCAAGCCCATCGCCAACGCGCAGCTGGAGGTCTGGCACACGGCGCCCAACGGTCTGTACGAGCAGCAGGACCCCGAGCAGCCCGACTTCAACCTGCGCGGCCGCTTCATCACCGGCCCGAATGGCGAATACGACTTCTACTGCCTGCGGCCCGTCCCCTACCCGATCCCGTACGACGGCCCTGCAGGTGTGCTGCTCACGGCGCTGGATAGACACCCCATGAGGCCGGCACACATCCACTTCCTCGTCAGTAACCCGCTGTGCGCGTGATAGGGGGAAGACCTTGGCTAACGTTCTGCAGGTGTCGGCACCCAACTACAAGCCCATCGTGACGCAGGTGTTCGACAGGAACGACAAGCATCTCGAGGACGACTCGGTGTTCGCGGTCAAGGATTCGCTGATCATCGACTTCAAGGAGAAGAAGGGCGACCCGAAGGCCGACTTCGAGGTGACGTACGACTTCAGGCTGGCCAGCTTCGAGGAGGCGAAGAAGCAGTCGGTGGCCGGCGCCACTCAGCCTTCCACCGCCGGCGCGTGAGCAGCATCTCCTTGGTTTTTTACGTTTCGTAGTCCCGCCTGTCTTGGTAGTGCAGCGTGTGCAATGAGCGGTGAATGAGGGATTCTTTGAGAACAGGAGGGCAAGTCTGGAACCTCGTCTCCCCCCAGTTGCTCGTCCCTGGCATGGGGATGGTTGAAGTTGACTGTAGTAGATACCACTGTAGCTGAATGATGATTGTTTTTCCGCCGACTTTGGCAGGAATGCTCGGTGATACGGGGGGACCCTGGATCCTTTTGGTGGGGGGTGAGATCCCCGCAGTCCTGACGTAAGGCCGCGGATAGCCGGGAGGCGTAGCACGCGCATCTCTGCGAGCATTACGAGAGGAATGCCCCTCACTAGGTCAGCCACTATCAGCGCGCTGCAGCTGGCAATTGGTCCGGCTGTTCTGCGATCGCCAACAGGAAGCGCGGGGTCCTTCGGTAAGACCAGCTGGCCGAGTCAAAATGTACACAAAGCCGCGTCCTGTCGGCTACTGTCCCGCTTGGCTGTGCATCCGTTTCCTTAGTTCACTGCTTCTCTTTCCATACACACCTCCTTCTTCTACTTTCCAACCTCTAGGTCTCGGCGGTTCTCCGTGGATTCACATACCCAGCCAATTGTAGCTTTCCCCAACACACCTCCAGCTCACCCTTTTACCCCGCATCCCCAACATGTCGACCATTACTCTTGGCCGCTACCTTTGGGAAAGGTACGTTTTCATTCGCTCGCGCGACCCATATACTAAGCAAAAAAACACGACTGACATAACCGCTCAGGTTGCACCAAGTTGGGGTTGATACCATTCTCGTACGTGCAACGGCTCCCTGCCTCCATCAGTAGACCGGAACCTCACGTGCTCACGTAAACATCAAAAATCCGTAGGGAGTTCCAGGAGACTTCAATCTCCAGTTTCTCGACTACATCTACGAAGTCGAAGGCTTGAGATGGGGTTAGTTCAATCAAGAGCATGGGATCCACGTGGCTACAGGGCGTGTGACACTAACGGGGGCACCGCAGTCGGAAATGCAAATGAGCTCAACGCCGCCTACGCCGCCGACGGGTACGCCCGTATCAAGGGCGTACCGGGTGTCGTCGTCACCACCCACGGCGTCGGTGAGTGCTGGCGCTTTGTACGGCCTGGAGCAAGCACTTCTGACGCGATGCAGGCGAGCTCAGCGCCCTCAACGGCATCGCCGGCGCGCACAGCGAGCAGGTCAAGGTGATCCACGTCGTCGGGCAGACGACGAGGAAGATGCAGAAGGACCGCATGTTGATACACCACGCCATCAGCAACGACCCGGACCACAAGGTACGCACGCCGAGAGAGTCAAGACGCATCTCCTCCCCCCTTTCTCTCTCCACATGCTGACGCGCGGGGGGGAATAGGTCTACAGCAAGATGTCGAAGCTAGCACGAGTGGCAGAAGCAGAGCTCGACGACATCAACACCGCGCCGGCAGAAATCGACGTACGTGTCTCCGCCCGCCCCCAAACCCCAAAAAAGGAACGGAAAGAAAAGAAATGAGAAAAGAAGAACAAAGAAAACACATACACAAAGACCACGCGTAACTAACCCCCACCACCAAAAAAAAGCGCGTCATCCGCGAATGCTTCATCCAATCCCGCCCCGTCTACATCTTCCTCCCGCTCGACCTATCGCAAGAAGCCGTCCCGGCCTCCCTCCTCTCCACGCCGCTCTCCCTCGCGCCCCCCGTCGACGCCGCCGCGCAATCCGCCGCCGCGGCCGCCATCCTCGCCGCGCTGCGCGCCGCCGCCAACCCGGCCGTCTACGTCGACTGCCTGACGCAGCGCCACAACGCGGCGGGCGAGGCGCGCGCGCTCGTCGCCGCCCTCCAGATCCCCGTCTACGCGTCCAACATGGGCAAGGCCATCGTCGACGAGACGGACCCGTTTTACGTCGGCGCGATGAACGGCCGGCTCGCGGCGCCCGGCGTCGCGGAGGCGCTGGGCGCGAGCGACGTCGTGCTCGTGCTCGGCGACCTGCCGTGCGACACCAACACGGGCGCGTTCACGCGGCCGATCGACGTCTCGGCGGGGGGCGGCGCGGTGGTGGTGAATCCGTTCGACGTCGTGGTGCGGGGGGAGCGGTACGGCGGCACGTTTATCAAGCCGTTGCTGGCGGAGCTGGTGGAGCGGGCGGTCGAGAGGGGGGAGTGGACGGCGAAGGAAGAGGTGAAGGTGCCGGTGCTGCCGCGCCTGGAGGACTGCCCCGGGCACCCCGCGCATCCGAACAATTGCAGGTACAACAAGGCGCTGCCCGAGCAGACGGTCACGCATGAGTGGCTGTGGCAGACGGTGGCGGATGGCTTCCTCAGGGCCGGCGATGTGGTCATTCCCGATACCGGGACCAGCACGTTTGGGCTCAGCGATGCGAGGTTTCCGGTGGGGAATGTGCGGTGAGTTGGTGTTTGCCCTTCCCCTCCCTATATCACTTGTCTTCTTTTTTTTTTTTTTTTTTCGAAAGAAAGAGGGGGAATGGTTTTTATCGTTTGCTGACACGGGACAACCCAACCACCAGCTTCGTCGCCCAAACCTACTACGGCTCCATCGGCTGGTCCGTCCCCGCGGCGCTGGGCTCGGAGCTCGCGCTCGAGGAAATGGCCGCGGCCAAGAAACGTCAAGGCTCCCCGGAGTCGCCCTTCGCCCGCGGCCGCACGCTGCTGTTCGTCGGCGACGGCAGCCTCGGGCTGACGGTGCAGGAGCTGGGGACGATGGTGCAGCAGGGCACGCGGCCCATCGTCTTCATCATCAACAACAAAGGGTACACCATCGAGCGCATCATCCACGGGGCGAATTTCTGTAAGCCTTTTTCCTCCCCTTCCCTTCCTCTCCCCCGCTCCCCCACCTCCCCCACATGCCTGCGACGACGGGGCGGAAAAAAAAAAAAAAAAAAAAGAGGTACGGTTCGCGCTGACAATAGGGAAAATCGCGCAACGCAAAAAGCGTACAACGACATCAACCGCCTCTCCTACCAGCACCTGCTCCCGCTGTTCCAACACCCCAGCCCCGACACGTGCTACCGTCGCGTCGCGTCCAAGCAGGAGCTGCTCGCGGCGCTGGCGGATCCCGAGCTGCGCGATCCGACGCAGCTGCAGATTGTCGAGATTGTCATGGATCGCCTCGACGTGCCGTGGCGGCTAATGGAGATCATCCGCTCGCGCGAGGGAAAGGGCAAGGAATTGGGTGTGGAGGGGTTCTTTGGGCAGGATTGAGGCTGCCTTCTTCTTCTTCTTCTTCTTCTTGTTGTTCTTCCTCTTCTTCCCGGCGGTTGAGGGGGGCTGGGAGGGAGTATGATGGTCCGTTATTGCTAGAGGAGGGGAGGTTTGGTGGATGGTGGTGGTGGGGAAAGTGTGCGTCAGCGGGTGTCGCCGTCGGAGAGTTGGTCGGGGCTTGGATCACTGAACCTCACCACTAGATTAGAATGGGTATTTAATCCAAAGAGCACATAGATCTGGCTGCTTTTTGTTACGTCCTCGGTCAGAAGAGAAGTAGATTCAACACTGGTCAGCCGCAGTTCACGATTTTGTGACGGTTGTAGCCTCGTTGGAGCTCGCTGTTGAGCTACGTGGGTGAAGTAAGGAGAATCCTGCAATGGCTTCGTAAGCGAGAAAGTAAAAGCAAATCGTCGTGATCTGCGCGTCGTGCATGATGTACGTGTTGATGGAGTACGGCGCTGAGACTTGCATATGCCGTGGAAGCGTGGCCCAGCCTTAGCAGATCATGAGCGCCACATGGCGTATATTTGTAACACTATACACAGGCTGTTCGGTCATGAGGCTTTTTGCTCTCTTCTTTCCTGTCATGAGTGCTAGTGGAAGGCCCAATTGATAAGGCAGTGAAAGTGTGGGAACCAACCGGGCGCGGCTGCACGAGCGGTGAGCGGAATAGGGGAGTTTTCTTTTTTTTTTTTTTTTCTCGCGCTGGCATCGCACAGCAGTTGTTACGAGCGAGGCTACTGAGGCAGGGTAGTGGACCGCATGCTTCCATTTTCAATCGGTGCGAGCTGAATGCGTTCGTTTCGGACTCATGATTTTGAGCAGAGAGCGGCGCGTGGGGATTTGATTGCGAACGAGCTGGTAAGATAAATCAGCGGTGGAGCAGACACAGGCCTCGCTTGCCGCCTACTGGCAAGTGGGGCAAGTACTGTCCCACGAAATGTACTTGAAGTTTCCATGAGTAATGCATGGCGTTTTGTTGGGGGGATCCTCCCTTTGTGAACAAGGCTCTCAAGGGTGAGAAGAAAGATTTGGGCCTTGGGGAAGAATCAACTACGGATGCACTCGCAATCAGGCCATAATGACACGTTCGCTCCTCGTCTCCTATCTTGACGACCATTTTGGACGGAGAGGGTTCCTTCCAGCACGTGGCCATTTCCCGCCCGTGCAGACGGGACGAACACGCGGAGAAGCGATGTCAGTTCCCGGCTCGTTCTCATCCGGGCTGACGGATAATAACACTGTGTAACAGGCACCCTGATGTCGCCCGAGACTGGCAGGCCAGGTTCTCGTGGTGTTCCAGACGCGCTGGCACATCACGTGATGGTCAAAAGCAGTGTCGGATGCATCAAGTTGCTGCGGCTCGGAACGGAAAGATTGCCAGCTGTTGAACTATTATTAGTGTGGATGTCGACAGGCCGAGATTGTACCCAAAGGGAGCACAGCGCGGGGATGCCTTGTGTTGGGCGCGGGCTGTAGCACGGGTTAACGGTAGTGCGGCAAGGAGCCATGCGAAGCGGTCATTCGCGCGGGGAAGCAGAGCGAGATTGCACAGAAGTCAGTCAGCCTTAAGCGTCGGCCGACGAAGCTTAAAGTGCCAGAAGTCGAGGCCGTCATTGCCCATGCAGCGGATGGCGGCGGAGTCCCGGATTGCCAGCGTCGACCGTGGTACTGTTCCTGTCGATCACGGACGGCGAGCGGTGGGCGAGATTGAATGGGCAGCAGGATTTCCGGGGCAGGGACGGGGTTAATTAGCACCTACTCCATCAGGCCTTAGCCCGCCCAGCGCCAGAGCCGCCCGGCCACCCCTCCTTCGGGCACGCGCAAAGACACTGTCTCTCCGCAAGCTTCACAACCATCGCATCCTCACCGCCAAACATCGCGCCAACGCAATCAATAATGCAGGCCCCTCGCGCTAGCCCGCCGCTCATGCAGACCCGGCGCCTGCACCCGCCGCCATCCCGGCACCAAGCTCCCCACCCCCAACACAGCCCGGCCCCGGTCGCTTCCCCAGAGTCAGTAGCAGAGGCGTCAGCACTCAAGCGCGCCACTCAGCGCCACTGCGCGAGTCTGTTGATCAACATCTACCGCGTGCGCCAACAACATCATGATGGTCTGCGGCGCGTGCTTCTGCGCGCCCCGACGCCGACCACGCCTGGGAGCTTACCCCGGCCTGAACGCCTGATAGGAACGTCAGCCGCCCAAGTCATGGGTAGCATGTGGACTGCATTTCTGCTTAATCAAAGCTCCCCTGCAGCCTCCGACGCCGGCGTTTGTCCCCAGTCCACGCCGTCGTCCCCGTTGTTTTTTTGTCTCTCCCCTCTCCACCCCGACTCCTTTAAATCTCGCTCTTTTCCTTTCGTTTGCAATAGCGCTACCCAGCTGGAGTGCGCGAGCACCACCGATAGACTGCCGAGGCTACTTCCACCTCCCTAATTCGAGCCTTGCCGGACCCCGCCATGGCGCCTTCGTTCGCTTCCTCGTTGCTCCTGCTGGCCCCACAGCTCCTCTCCGCTGTTGCCTTTCCCCACCATTCCCGCCAGTATAACAACGGCACCAGTGCAGACAAAGCGGCTGCGGTCAAGGAGGCTTTCAATTTTGCCTGGAATGGCTACTACACCTACGCTTTCCCCAATGACGAGCTCCACCCCGTCTCCAATGGCTTTGGAAACACCAGGCAAGCTTCCTCGGAACATGTTTACGGAAAGCCGGGTCCTAACACGCCTGCAGAAACGGCTGGGGTGCGAGCGCCGTCGATGCCCTTAGCACGGCCCTGGTCATGAAGGACAAGGAGGTGGTCAATCAGATTCTCGCGTACATCCCGACCATTGATTACACTACCACGGCGACCGAGGTCAGCTTGTTCGAGACCACCATCCGCTACCTCGGCGGCATGCTGTCCGGCTATGATTTGCTGAAGGGGCCTCTTTCAGACCTGGCAAGCAACGTGAGTACACGGCGCATCTTTGTGCTCGGGAACGCGGCGCTGAGAAGACCAGTCATCCCAAGTGGACGCTTTGCTCGACCAGTCCAAGGTGTTGGCCGACACACTCAAGTACGCCTTCGATACGCCTTCGGGCGTTCCGTTCAACAACCTCTGGTTCACGAACCATAGCAACGATGGCGCCCAGACGAACGGGCTCGCAACCGTGGGCACGCTAGTGCTCGAATGGACGCACTTGTCCGACCTCTTGGGTGACGACGAATACGCCCAGCTGGCGCAGAAGGCTGAATCGTACCTGTTGAACCCGCAGCCAGCGTACAACGAGCCATGGCCCGGTCTTGTCGGGAGTGACATTGGCATCGAAAACGGCAGCTTCGTAGATGCCTCGGGCGGCTGGAATGGCGGCACCGACTCATTCTACGAGTACCTCATCAAGATGTGGTTGTATGACACCGACCGCTTCAGCGAGTACAAGGACCGGTACGTGCCCGGCAATCGCCCTTTTGCAGTGCAAGTGAAAGAACGGCAACTGATTTTTTTCCAGCTGGATCCTCGCCGTCGACTCGTCCATTGCGCACCTCGCCTCGCACCCCTCGTCGCGCCCGGACCTCACCTACCTCGCCGCGTACGACAACCACACGACGCTCAACTTCTCGGAGCACCTCACCTGCTTCGACGGCGGCAACTACATCCTCGGCGGCAACGTGCTCGACCGCCAAGACTACGTCGACTTCGGGCTCGAGCTCGTCGCCGGGTGCCGCAACACGTACGCCGCGACGGTCACGGGCATCGGCCCCGAGATCTTCTCGTGGAACACGTCGACCCTGCCCGCCAACCAGTCGGCGTTTTACGCCCAGCACGGCTTCTGGATCCGCGACTCCTACTACGACCTGCGTCCCGAGGTCCTCGAGAGCTACTACTACGCCTACCGCCAGACGCGCGACTCCAAGTACCGCGACTGGGCCTGGGAGGCCTTCGTCAGCATCAACGCGACGGCGCGCCGCGGCAGCGGCTTCTCGGCCGTCGATAACGTGAACGTGGCCGGCGGCGGCGCCGCCGACGATAACCAGGAAAGCTTCTTGTTCGCCGAGGTCATGAAGTATGCGTATCTGATGTTTGCCGAGGAAGAAGAGTACCAGGTCTTTGGCGGCGAGGGCGGGGCGAATGGCTGGGTGTTTAATACCGAGGCCCATCCGTTTAAGGTGGCGGGGACGCCGGTGTAGATGGATGGGGGGGGGGGAGGGTGGTGTGGGAAGAGTGGTGATGATGATGATGGTTTTTTTTTTCTTTACGCGACCTTCAGGCGGTTTTGTTGTGGTGGGCGTTGGGCATGGGATGCCGAGATTTCTTGGAAAGAACGTGTAGATTGTTGGTTTCGATGATGGAATACGGATTGTGAATCGACGTGTAATTGCATGCACCAAGAGGTGGTGAATGAGAAGAGCTGGCATGACGAGTAATCAGTCGCCGGCATGCGCGGTGACCGTCCGACGTACTCCGGCCTCCTGCAGCCTGTCGACTCCGTCCTCGCCGTTGATGAGAGCAGCGAGGCTCCGTGCTGGCCGGGTGGCGCCGCCGCCGCCGCCGCCGCCGCCACGACATTCGAGTAAGTTCCGCAAGCGGTCGGGCTGGTCCTGCCGCAACGTGGCGCCGAACTGCAGCAAAAGGTCGACGGTCTCGGGCAGGGCTTCCAGTCAATCAATCCAATCAATCCAAGCGTTTTGAAGTCCCAGATTGCAAGTAGCTAGCGCTCGCCTAGATAGGCTTAGTACCGAATTAGATAAATTGACTGAATTGACTGTGTTGAAACCTTAATGGATTGACCCGCGAAGGGGCTTCACAGCTAGCAGAGACCATCATACAACAGAGTGGGACTAAGCCCAATTGGGTCCACTATTCTGGGTAAATTGCTACGTGCGGCTCTCGATCCTCAACAGATTGATAACTTTTGGGGACGAAATTGGTTTGGCGATTCAGCAACCAAATCGGGTAAGCAAGACGAAATCTCAGATTGGCTTATGAAACGGATTCGGATTGACCAATTCTCAGATTGACCGGGAGCCCTGGTCTCGGGCCCCCGTCACGGTCCGAGGTCACGACGGCCCATTGGAGAACAGAGGACTCCTGAACGAGCCGCCGGGGTCGCTGGCGTTCGGGGTCGAAGCGCCCGCGAGGAGGGAGTGCTTCGGCCATTCCGGAGCTGTCCGCGGGACACAGCGACGGACCTCGAGCGGTGGTGCTGGCGTTCGCACCGCCGAGGGCCGACGTCGATGCCGGACGGTACGGACGCGGGCGAGCGGAGCATGAGCAGCTTGCGGACGGCGGATGCCGCGCACCGTACGAAGCCGGGCAGTAGAGCAGCGGCGTGGCGTCGATCTCGCCGACCGTTGTTGTTGTTGTTGTTGTTGTTGTTGTTGTTGTTGTTGTTGTTGTTGTTGCCTGTGGCGGTAGCGATGCGGCCCAGACGTACGCCGAGGTTGCCGCACGTGGGGAGTTGCTTGGACTCGAAGAGCCGCTCGCCGGATCAGCTGCCACGTTGCATCGTCGAGGTCCCGTCGTCTCCGGGCTCGCGCACGTGCAGGAGCCAGCAGTGAGATTGCGTAGAGAGGCGTTGTGGACATCCCGGCTGCGAAACCCGGCCTGGAAGGGTGTGTGCAGGAGATGGATCGGTTGGCCGGCTTTGCATCGAGATGATAAAATGATGCTTTTGGGGAAAGCAAATAGTCTCTCACGGATGCGTGGGCAAGTCGAATTTCGATAACACAGCCATCCGGAAGTAGCATTTGCCTGTGATACTGGCCAGCAATAGGGTGAGGGCCTATCGATTGGAAACGTGATGTAGTGATCAGACTGGAGTTCAGAAACGGCGAACGGCTTATTGCGACATCTTTTATCGTGGCGTCATACCCGGATGGATCGTTTAATTCAACGGCGAGAGCCTCGGGCAGTTCCTCGAGCCGAACAGGCTGTGCAGAGAATGCCAGCCACTCGAGAGCTCTAAGCGTGTCCGGGCGATCATCAAGCGGTATGCTCTCGAGTGTCTTCTGGTAAATGTCCTCCAGAGTGGCTGGTAGCGAGTCGAGAAGCTTCCAAAGATATCTCTGCTTGCGACACTTTCGAAGGAGATCAAGCTGGCAAGAGGCCAGTCTAAACCTGCATTAGGGCTTAATTTAGAGCTCAAGTCCGGCGAGCGGGCACTCTTACATTCCATTTGACTTCTCCATTAGGACTTGTATCATTGTGGAACGGACGTCAGGATCCCAATAGGGTAATTTTCCGACTTCGTAGCGGATGTAGGCGTGGATGTCGGGACCGATGAGGTCGTCGCTGATCCATACCCCGAAATATGGCGTGCGCACGGCGTCGAGCGCATCGGACACCATTCCCAAGTTCCGAGAGGACAGAAAAAGATGCAGAAATCCTACCTGCCAATTCAACATACTATTGACGACATGCAACGTCTCTTCAATGTTGTCGCTTTCATCGAGAGCATCAACAACGATGTATGCATGAACGAACTGACCGATGAGCTCTCGAGGGACGGGAAGAAGCATTGATAGTGGGGCTTGCCGATGGCCTCCATGCTGTTCGAATAGTTGCTGGAGCTGTGCGCATGGCTTGCCCTTTGTCAACGTCAGTTGTGAGATAAGAGACCTCATCATGCCGTCGACGCTGCGCTTCTCCACATCCGAGAATTCGAAGTAGAAGTACGCAACGACCTTGTCTCTCTTTCCCTCGAGCTCCTGTTTCAGTGAGTCGATCAAGGCCGAGCTTTACAAGCCAGCGCTCGCCCCGAATATCACTGGGATATATAACACAAACCTTAGTACTGATTTCCCGCAACCAGCTGCAATTATCAGAGCCTCGAAACTACGACCAACGGTTGGAAATCTTACGAATTCCATGGAGTCAGAAGACAGAAGATGAATGTTGTTTCCATTGCTGCATGTCCGTTCCACTGGCCAACAATTCGTCGGTCTTCTCCAAGCGCTCTGCTCGCTTCTTGTACTGATTGACGTCTGGATCTGGAGGATTTAACCATCTGGTAATTTGTCGCATGCGCAAATCTATACCATTGTTGACATTTGTTGGAATCATGTTTGTTGCTTTTGGGGTAAACACACGTACCCTGTTGTGCTGCTTTTTGTGATTCTTCGATGCATCTGACATTTTCATCCATAGCGTTGAGACGACGAACTTGGTGCACTCCCATAGCAAGCTCGACCATGGCTTTGAAACTCTCGATTTCTCGCAGCGCCTCGTCGACATGCCTGCTTTTGAACGGGGAAGGTCAGCCTGTCCAGCCTGCCCGATGGTCGCAACTTCGCCTCCAGCTCCACCAGTGAGGTTTTGAAAGCTTCTAGCTGTCCGGACTTTTGAAGGAAATCGATGGCGCGAAACCGAGTACCGTTCGAGCTTTCATCGTTCTCGAGAAGGCTGATCACACCATCTAGGAGGACGCCGAGGCTCTTTAGCTGGTGGA
The DNA here is from genome assembly GCA_023087385.1 of Diplodia sapinea. NCBI lineage: Eukaryota > Fungi > Ascomycota > Dothideomycetes > Botryosphaeriales > Botryosphaeriaceae > Diplodia > Diplodia sapinea. The sequence goes on along the minus strand of JAJMYO010000329.1, from coordinate 5,868 downwards.
TGAGCTTCGTGGCTTCCTGCGGCGATTTCTTGAGCTTGAGATACTGATGACAGAGGCTCACGATGCTGCCGCTGATCTGGATGACAGCTATGACGCTCGCGGTGACCTCCATGACTGTCGCATCTGCTTCAGCGCTTTGGCAAAGGCAGTCGATGTTGCTGTTTCAGGCCAAAAAGTTGGCAAGGCTGAACTTCGAGTGCGGAGCGGGGTTGGAGATCTTCAGAGATACAGTAGTTACATGTTGATTGGTATCCGGATATCGGGGCGGTGCGGCATGCTGCATACGTTTGATTCGCTGCAAGCCTCACCAATGTGTCCGGGGAGGCTGCAAGCCTCGGCACAGGTGCTGCACGAGATATCGCCAGCCAGCAAGGTCAAATTAAGCAAGCTCTGTTCACTTCATGCAAATCAGGATTTGATCCCTGCAATCCAGCATGGGCCCATCGACTTCAGTGTTAGTACTCTATTGCACTGGAAGTTTTGATCGCCTTGTTCGCCAGTTATTGATTGGTTCATGCTCGCAAACAACGGTCAATGGCCGTAAAAGGTATGAGTCGGAATTCCTACGAAGGAGCTCCGGGAATAATATGCAAGGCAACAAATGGAAAACGCAATGGCCTGTTTTGCTCAACCAATCCTTCCTTCCAACGCGACCTTCATGAGTCGTCCGCGAGAGTGTATAAATTGCTACAGACGGGCACTGCCATTTGCTCTTGAATCGACTGAGACGTGGGTCGTTTTCCGATGTGCTTTGTAGGTAGTTGATGGTTAATACCAGTCCGCTCGTTCAATTCACTGCGTTTGTAGCCACGGGGTCCAAGTTGTTTGTGTGAGGACATGCATATACTAAGTTCCAATCGCATGTGGCGGAAGTGGTTGAGCCATCAGTGGAAAAGGCTTCTGTAAGACGTTTTGTTGATTCGATACCTCTTTTTTCAGTACGGACGAGTAGTGTTTCCATGTCGGCGTTACTTCTTCATTTGCAGAAAAGGCGGGAATTCGGAACCTGTCAGTCGAAGTCGCCAGAATAAAGACTCCCGAAAGTGGAGCGACAGGCGTCCGCCATTGGTTCCCTGTTGGTTGGGGCAGTACCCTGCACTTGACCCCTTGCAGCTAGAGAGCTTCTATATTTACTTCCTTGGCGCGCTTCCCCCCGTCTGTGCGACATTTTACGTCATAAAGTCCAAGAGTGCCTTGCTTAATCTTCTTTTCTATTCTTCCTCTTCTCTGCTATTGCAAGTTATTGGACCCTCTGCAGGACGATGTAACGGGCCTAAGTGCTTACCTGAAAGTAGAACAAGTCACAGCAAGAAACGATCGAAGCTTCATGTTCAAACACAACAGCCATGCGCGGGTTGAACGGCGTGGCAAGAAGGGCCGGTAACATCGCGTGTTCTTTAGTTTTTCCTGTGTCACTACTGGATGTAACGCGCAGCTCGAAGTGAGGCTTTTCGCTCCACTAGAGCAGTGGCCTGCATGCCGGGAGTCTCGCGATCTACGCAGGCCAAGCAAATTATACGAGCGAGCCAGCCTGGTCATGACGTTCCGGCGTCCGATGATCCCCGTCGGCGAACCACGTCGCCCTCCGACCCGGTCCGAAATGCTGTATATAATCAATATCTGCCGCGTGCCCAGTGTACCGTCAGCATCAAGCAACCCTTCTGAAATTCCGCAACAATACCCAACATCCACACCACCTCCACCAACTCCCCACCGTCTCCCTCACGAACACCGCCAACATGAAGGTCGCAGCCGTCATCGCCTCCGCTCTCGTCTCCGCCGGCTTCAGTTCCCCCGTCCCGGTCGACCCCCGCTTCCCCGACACGGGCCCATTCAAGATGATCGTCCTAGCCTACGAACAGCCGATCCACTACAGCTACGTGAAAGCATCCGGCGGCTGGTTCTACATCGGCAAAGAGACCAACTCGACGTGCGGCGACGTCGAGCCCATCCTCGACGGCCCCAACAGCGCCGGCGCACTGAGCACGTACGGCGACGGGAAGGAGGACACGCAGCAAAGTGAGTAATACTCGAGGAACGGGTCTCGGACAGCTAACGCTGACGTTTTTTTTTTTTTTTTTTTTTTGCGAAAAACGAAGCCTTCCTCGACATCTCGGGCGCCGCTGGAGGCATCTTCTCTTACATCGGCCCGCTGTACAAGTCCATCACGTACGACCACGTGACCGACAAGTTCACCCGCGTCGCGGGCTCGGACATCTCGCAGCTGTACTACGACGGCGGCGACTGGCTGGCGTGCCCGACGGAGACGCATGGCGAGTACATCGTCTACGCCGAGAAGGCGTATAGCCATGAGGAGGGCAAGGATGAGTGCATTCCGTTCGAGATCCGGACGGATAAGGTGGACGAGCCGCAGGTGTGCGAGTACTTGTAAAGAGTAGGAGTCTGTGTGCGTGTATGAATGGTTGTTGGTAGCGAGATGTCTTTGGTCGCATTTGGGTTGCTCAGGCGCAGTGTTTTTTTGCCTTCTGCGGAAGCCGCGGTGAGTGTTAATGAGGTAATATTCAAATCAATCTTCCTGTTGCGCGTCTTCTTGCGAGCTCGAACTCGGAAATAAAAAGTACAGTCAGGAGGTCGGTGAGGGGTGATCATTTCAGGAGCAGAGTGTCCAGTAAGTAGAATGACAAGGAAGTGGTGCATGTTTCCCTACCGCGGCTGCCCCCTGGTCATGTTATACGCTTCGACTGTTCCCGAGAGACCCGTCAGCGGCGGCCGGAGGCGCTAGTCCCGCGCCAGCAGCGTGACGACGATGGCGAGGTTGCGGCCGGCAGACTCGCCGTGGATGAGGAACCCGCGTGAATGGTCGGCGCGGAGGGCGGACGCGTTGGCAGCGATCTTGTTGGTGGAGGTTAATGGGGGTGGGATGTACGCACCCATTTCAGCAACTGCTTCAGAAGCTTGCTTAGCCAATGAGAGAGTGCTTGATATTAAACGGGATTGCGGAGCTTGCGGAGATTTCGAGATCACCGCCTGGAAGGTACCCGACGCTCACCACAAATGTCTTGCATTTGATAGTATACATGTCTGAAGAGCAGACAGCGTACTTTCACACTTATTTCTCGGGGAGTATCGTTAATTGAGAGAACATACGAACACCGAGCAGGTAGCAGCAGGTAGGAGCATTCCGCGGAGGTAACCGCATTCCGCGCAGAACGCCCATGCCTCCCTTGCCAACACACCCACATTCCTCGACAACAATAGACTTCTTGGCCTTTTTGTTTCATCACATAATAACCAACGTCCTATACCCCCACTACGAGCTCCTATATCCGTCAAAGTGCGCCCTTGACACCATCTGCCCAGACCTCCATCGGTGCTCACCCCTTGTCCCACTGCCGAACTACGCAAATCCTACATGCAGAACTTTCCTTCACATCTGCGTCTTAAGTCGCCTCCATTTCTCGAGCTCTTGAAGTGCGAAAAGAGTCTTTTCATTCTCCTTGTTTAATACTGTCTACGGCTCGTTATTACCCTTCCCTCCCGCGGTGTTGGGCTCAATGGAAGCTTTACGAACCTGAAATCTGTATTTGAACTCCCGATGAATCCCATCAATGTTTTCTGATGATGTCCTGTGCCGAATTATTTTAACCCATGTTCGTCTGTAACCTTGCCGTGCTGAGAAGCTTGCGTAGCGTATTTCTATGATAATGAAGCTCTTCAGCATCATTAACATACAGCTACATTCATCGTGAAGTAGAAAGATATCACAAAAGCATAAGTTGATCTCCATTTACAGCAGCGAACTCTTCGAAAAGAAAACTCTTGGCTTCCTACAGTACGGCTGCGGGAAGCCGGCCAGTGAACGATTGCTTCAGAGAATTGGTGTGTGTAGATGCAAATTCCCCTGGCAAGGGAATCGCTTTCGATATCTGATGACGGTTTGTCGAAGGTAATATATCCGGCTTCCACAGCTGCGTGATGCAAGCCACGAGTCTGATCTGTACGGATCTGCACATCTGCCACGGCACCAGAATGCTCTTATTTTCCTTATATAAACTTGCAGGGTTTTTGTCTTTCTTCGAGGTAGCGGCTTCCACCAGCGCTCTGAAGCAAAGTCGATTTCCTTGGGCGGAACTTTGGTGCCTCTCACATTGTTTCGAACAAGACTCCTGCTACCACATCTCTCACTCCCCTAACGGAGCCACAGCACTACCACTCATCTTCAAGCCATAATAACGCGCAGCACAAGTTGCGCTTTTCGCCGATCCGTAGCAACGTCAACTTATCAGCACGATCGACTTTAGTCTAATCCCCGCACAACACTTCCAGGATAGCGAGGTAATCCGCACATTCGCGGCAGAGAAAAGCGCAGACAGTGCATTTGACGCACAACGCTTTGTCTCATTTGCTGGATTTTGGAACAGTGGACTTTAATGCCCAGACACTGTGCTGGATCGGCGTTTTAAAGTGCTCGGAAATCCACCATGCATCTTTGGCAACAATCTGTCAGCCGACTGTATTCAGGGTACAAAACGACGTGACCGATGATCCGCCTGCCCAGCCGTTACCAGACTGTGTTTTCCCATTTGCCACCAGTTTCGCCAACCCGCTCTCGCAGAGCAAGACTTGCAGTATTTTTCGTCTTCAAAACGCAACGTCGGGTGTCGTCAGCATGTCTCAAAGCTCCGCAGCAGCAGTATCTTCCTCTTCATCGCCATTGCCCGGCTTACGAGTGAACTGCTTCTTTTCGTATGCTCTGCCACACCGATCTCCGAAAACAAAAGCCATGGTGTTGTTGACAGAATACAGGGCCCCTCCACAGTGGGCGATCAGTCTTGGTCTGAAGAACACTCAATATGCTACCGTGCTTCACCACTAGTGGGAAGGCAGAATTGTTCCAGCCTGAGGCCCTGTTTCAAAGCACCGCCTAGCCCCAAACATCTCAGCCACACTGCGGTCACACGCCGACCCGTCTACTGCACGTTGCTCAACTGACATCAGCACACGTTCTGCGTCCATCACTTGATGCGAGGGCATGCAGAATTCCCTGCGCAAATACGCGACCGGAGTTCTGTTGAACGTGTATAAAAACATGACGCCGCCCGTCCGTTCCTTCTCTGCACATCGGTTAGCAACAGCTGCGCCTTGGATGTAGTGATACACGCTCGCTTAGAACTGGCTCCTCTGACTGGAGGATGGAGCTGTTCCGCCTACCACCGTCTCGTCGGCCAGCCAATCAATTGCATTCCCATCCTACTTGCCATCTCCAGCCCTGATGAGCACAGCATTTTAGTGTGATGCGGCGCATCATCGTCAGCAACAAGTCATGCAACATCGCATCATCACTTCACATACAAAAGACTCCTCCTGACGTCCAAGCACATCGCGTTGGACATGGCTCGATGTCAATACCAGAACAAACCCCAACCGCGAGTCCATCGGTCCATTGGTTCCATTCAGTGACATCCATCGCTGCGATCCTCACGCTTCTGGCCGACACAGCGAGGAGTGCCCCCATCCTCCTGTTAAATAAAGGCGCAGTTGGAAGGTTGAGTGTCGTGGCCCACACGACACAGCCTGACAATCAGCCACGCCATGCGTGACCGATCCCGTCATCTGCCATCCGCCATCCTGCCCCTCTGCCGCGCGCCATTCGAAACGTTTATAAGCATGCCCACAGTATCGCCCATCGGCTTTCTCTTCATCCTCAACAAGGACATTCTGGAACGACTGTGGTCGTGATTTTGAGAGTCTCACTCGGGCTCCTCTTTTGTGAGTACCCAGATACTCAATGTACTTTTGCTCCCTCCGTCCCGCCAGCTCACATGGTACTCCCACGGGGGGGGGGGGGGGGGGGGGGGGGGGGGGGGGGGGGGGGGGGGGGGGGGGGGGGGGGGGGGGGGGGGGGGG
>JAJMYO010000328.1:0-26266 GCA_023087385.1 Diplodia sapinea | reverse complement strand
CCCCCCCCCCCCCCCCCCCCCCCCCCCCCCCCCCCCCCCCCGTCGTCGCGCGTGCTGAAGGCTTGCTTTTTCGACGGGCGACTTGCTAGATGAGGCTGTGGACGAGGACGAGGTTGCTCAAGGCGGACATATCCTACCGGGATGGTCGCCATGGCCTCCCAAGCCAAGTCCGAGGGCATGGCGTCCTCCGATTTGGATGTCCCGGCTCTGCGGACCGAGTGGGCCAGCTGGCTTGCCATCGCCGGCCAGTGCTTCGGGGACCGGCATAGCCTCGCCCCGAGACGCCATCGACGTTAGTATGTTGAGCGCTTGCATTGTCTAAAGCGAGCTCGACGTGTCTGCAGGCGGTGGAGATGGCAGCGTTCGCCAACAGCGACGACTAGAGCGCTGGCATGCCGACTGTACGCTTGCTGCTTAGTTGCTCGAGGCCTCCCTGTTTTCATCCCGTGGTCGCTGCGTCAGTGTCGTCCTTGCCACCAGTATATCTCGTATGCTTGAATTTGTAGAGTGCGCCAATCGCAGCTACGGCAAGGAGCAGTGGCACCGACATGTCGGGTAGCGAGACGGTGGGCGCATGAAGGAAGGGCATGTGCCCGTGAAACCCTCGAAAGTAGCCTTCCACATAGCGGGATAACGTATGCTGTGATGGAGTTGCGAGCCTGTTTGGTAATATTAGGGAGTGCTAAGCGATCGAAGCCAACATACGTTCATCATTCTCTGGGGATATTCTCCATGGACACGCCACTCCACTGGCTCTCTTGCAGCACTTTCCGTGTGCATCACTGGGGTGAATCCAAGTCAAAATTGGTGTTAAACTGTGTGGACTTTGCCGCCTGAGTGACATCTTGGTCTTATGCGCCAAAAAGGGAAAAGTCCAGATCGAGGATTGTGGTTGGCCAAAAAAAAAAAAAAAAAAAAAGAGTTGAGGCTATCACTCCCCCAAAGCCAATCGAGGTGGTCAATGTCGGTAAAGAGTTGTTGATCCACTAGCACATGAGACTCCGAGGATAGGCCACCGGGGTAAGAGTGGGTATCAGCCGACAACATCAACCCTCGACTTGCGTCGGCTTCAACACCGTCCAGAGTGCTGTGCTTCGTTTCTCCTACCTGGAAGTCCAAGGATCCTGGGTTGAAATCCCTTAGAATCGAATCCAAACCTGAAGTCATAGACGTTACATCCTGAACCCCTTCGGGAATGGCAGGTGGATTCGAGGTACACCTGAAGAAGGACTGCCGGCTGGCTGTGGCTCTGGTTGGTACGTACCACTTTTCTCATACCCGGCGTAATTTCCTGAGTGAAGCGTGCAACACGACGGTACGAATTCAGGTAACAAAACGAGTAGCCTATGAAGGCTTTCAGCTCACTGTAGTACTTTACAGGCTATCTATCTATTATCAAACCTCTCCAAACGGTGCAAACAGTTGCGAAGAGGGCCGTTGCTTGCGGCGGATGATTTCGCGGAGAGGTATCCGCATAGTGATATTTTCCGGTCTGACTGAAGATCAGAGAAGAGTAAGAGGGAACGAGCTTGCCTAGCACTAAATTAGTTATAGTTATGAGTTTTGGTATTTGCTGCTTACCAATAGATCCGCCTGCCAGCCGGAACCAAAACTTTCATTCTAAATCCATCAGGTTAAAAGAAAATCTCGACAGGCCGGAATGTTAAAATGCTTTAGTGACTCTCACTAAAGCATAAAGTGGCTAATATCCATCTGCTATAGCTCCTAGAGCAGCAATTACTCAAAAGCCGCGATCAAGAGAGAGAATCCAACAGCCGGCAACATCACCAAGCGACAGCATGTCCTCAACCGCCCTCTTTACCCCCATTACCTTTTACATCTTCGTCATCGTCCCGATGGAAGATTCGGTTGTTGTATAGGATCGGGAGATATCTCGGCGAAGTAGGAGGAGTCCTGTTGCCTGATGGGCGGCGTGTTGCTGTCGCCGTCAACCTCGGCTATGGCGATAGGGTGCAGCTCTTGACGGGTCTGCTGCGAGGCTTGCCGTCCATGTTGGCCATCGTAATACTCCGGGAGGTGATCGTGATGCAACGGTCCGGCTCCTTGGGCCGCTTTCGTCTCTCGTTCGCCTCGCCGCCGCCGGCGACGTCGGATGCAAAGTGCAAACCACGCGCCCGCTGCAAGACCGGACAAGGCCATCCCGATGACGATCCCCACACCTATGCCTGCCCCGGTGCCGAAGGCTTGCTTGTTGTTGCTATCGCCTAGAGCCGTAGTAGGCACGGTGGTGGCGGTGGACGCAGAGCATAATCGTCGCTACCGCGTCACTGGGCTGCCATGTTTTGGCTGGAGTTGCATTGACATTGGACACATTGATCCCGCCGCTGTCGAACAAATTACTTTCGCTATTTTGTGGCTTCAGTCTCCAGTGGCAGGGGCTTGTCCACTGGGCGTTGACGACGGTCAACATGTGACCGTTGCCTCCTAATCCGTAGATTTCATCAACTAAGACGGTATATCGGTTAGAAAACGAGGGAGGAAGAAAAGCAACAGTAGAAGGTTAGAGCTACCCATAACACCGGCTGGGCCACCACAGAACAGCTGGAGGACGGTTTGGTCCAAGTTGGAGAACCAGGTGACGTTGACTTTGTCGTTAACGTGTACAGTGGGGAAGGAGCCATAGGTGAGGGGGAAGGAAAAGTAGAATGAATTCGAGTCCGCGAGGACAGATAATACACCACCGACGAGGAGAGTTCGGATAAGCTGGAGTAGCATGTTATAAGGCTGTGGAATATAGAGCTGAAGAATAAAGTCAAGGCGCTAGAACTGGGACCACTGGTTTAGGTGTCTAGCTAGCTATATATGTCTACTCTATGCGTCTATTCTAGGCTACAATAGGGTAGCACGCCCGTTTCTTATCGCGAAGCATGCAGAGCCTTAGGACATGGATTGACTTCGCCACCTTATAGACATGGTAAGTTGCCCGGTTACTATTACATGGAGAAACAATCCCGTGCTGAGTAATAATAGATGTACTGCCGACATGCCATACTGGGTCGTGGCGCACGCCTTATTCTCAGCCTTACTACCTTGCTTATGAAACATTAATAGGCAGCTAATAATCCACGAGGGCATGGCAGAATATTGGTTGTTGGATATAGCGACAAGGCTGCATTAGAGCTCACGAGGCAACCGTCTATTCGGCCCTTACCGTTTTAAGTAAGATACTCCCGCGGCTGCATATAACCCCGCAGAACAGGGAGACGAAGACATCCATACGCACTGCTGCCTACTGCTTCCATGCCATTTTTGGACGGTGGTGCATGCGCGCTTGCTCGTGAAGGCTTGTTGGAATTCTACATAGACGTTAATCACGTGCCGTAGCCTTGCGGGACTTAAGCAGAGGCCAGTAGCATCCGGGGCCAGCACTGCCACATGCATGCAGGATGTGCCGCAAGTCCCCAGTTTGAAAGTGATGCTGATACGCTTGCAAGTCGTCCGGTTGTCACCATCTTCAACCTCGTCTCTGTCGGAAAAGAGTTTGGTCGATCCACATCGCTTACGCCGAGGAAGTTACTAGGTATGTCTTCATGCATCATCCTTCCCTGATCATACTGATCCGACGATTGTCTCGAGCTTTTTCGAGAAGGGCTTCAAGAGCATGCATTGTGATCGTGGAGATGCGTTGCGGTAACAATACGTCCAAAGTCTGGAGAGAAGACATCAATCCATTAACGCATGGACTACTTCTTACAACCACACAACAACCTCAAACTACATCCATCACCCAGCCCTGATCGACACGAAAGCCATGCCCACAGAACAATCCACTGCAAATCTCGCACGAAAAGCTACACATGGAAAAACCGACAGACGACCCAATCATTACAAATCCATACCGTATTCTCAATTCTCAGAAAGAAAAAACAAAAAAAAAAAAAAAGTGAAACCTATACTTTCATCGAAAGGGCTATCGTACAATCAATCAATCAATCCCATGTTCATCCCATCCATACGTCGCAATTACGGAGTCCCAATCCCGATCCCCCTCTTCCCCTATCTCCTCTCCCCAATATTCCAATTCAACTCGAGTAGTAGTAGTAGTAGTAGCATTTCCATCCCTCCCATCTGATCATTTCCATTCGTCTGTCCGTCCACCCGTCCATCCGTACATCCATCCATCCACCAAAGAGAGAAAAAAAAAAAAACAACTAAAAAGAAAAAAGAGCAAACACCCTTCCTCCTCCTGTCAACCCGCCCACACTCCCCCTCCCTCTATACATCCACCAAATACTTTACTTCGCCATAACATCCACATACCTCCCCGCCCCCCTCCCCTTCTTCTTCGCCGCCGGTCCCTTCCGCGGCGCCGGCACCCCCAGCAAATCATCGATGCTGCTCGCATTGCTCATGCTCGTCGCCGGGCGACTGGGTGGTCCACCGCCGCCGGGAGGACCAGCACCGCCACCAACAGCAGGCGACCCGGTGCGGACCGGCGTCGCGGCGCCGGAACCAGGCGCACTGGCCGCCGCTGCTCCAGCAGCCATCGGAGGCGGCATGCTGGTGCTGCGGAGGGGACCGCCGGGAGGCGGCGGCGGGGTGAGGCCGGCGGCGGCGGCGGCGTTGGCGGGGGGGCCGGCGAGGTTTGCCATGGAGGCGGAGGGGCGGAGGGGCGGGCCACCCTTGGGGGGCGGCGGGGTGGCGGCGGGTCTGGAATGATCGGCCGGGCCGGCCTTCTTGTTGACCCACTTCTTGAGGTCCGGATCGTAGTAGAACGAGTTCTCCTCGCCGAGCTTGGCGCGGATGGGCTTGTTGCCGCCGCCTTGGGCGTCACCCATGCCGCCGCCGCCGTTCTCCGAGCGCTTGAACCAGCCGCCCAGCCACGAGCCGGTCTTTTTGGGTCCGGCGGGTTTGGCGGCTGTGATGCGGATATCGTGGTCAGTGGGTGGTTGTTGTGAAAGGGAGGTTGGGCTGTGTCAAACTTACCATCGGCTTCGGCGGCCTTGCGGAAAGCCTCGTCGGCGATCCGGTCGGCTTCGGCTTTCTGCTGCGCCTTGAGAGCAGCGGCACGACGCTCCAGCTCGTCGTCATCATCGTCATCCATGAACGACTTCTTCTTGGGCTTCTCCTCCTCCTTTTCTTCTGCGGCCTCGGGCTCAGGCTCGTAGGGTTGGTACGAAGGTGGTTCGTACGAGTTTGTCGGGGGTTCGTATGAGCTTGCAGCAGTTGAAGGAGGTTCGTGGGAGTTGAGAGGAGGCCCGAAGTTGCTGGTCGGTGGCTCATAGCTATTTGCAGGCTTTCCACCGTTCGCCGTTGCACCAAGAGACTGGAAGCCAGACGTGGTGGGGGTGTACGGGCTTCCGAGAGGGTTGAGAGGCGAGCCAGCAGGCACTGACCCATTCGATGGAGCGTATGGACTTTGCACCTTTGGCTGTGGCGCATATTGCGTGGTAGGAGGGTTGTACGATGATGGTGGCGTTCCTTGATGGGCAAACAGGGCATCCATGGGCATATCCGGTCGCTCTCCGGACTCCATCGAAGGCCGTTGTGGTTGGTAAGGCGACTGGGCAACCGGTTCATAGCGAGAACGCGGCTGCTCGCCAGAAGTTCGGGGAGCGTAACCACCAGATGCAGGAGCGTATCGGGAGCCAGCGACCGAGCCGGATGGAGCATAAGGAGCGCTGCCCCCTGAATGTGTTCCATATATGTCGACAGTGGAAGGAGATCTGCTGACGGTCGGAGTGTCCCCAGAGACCTTGGCGAAGGGGCTGGTGTCGGCGCCTCCAGGCCCTGTCGACTCCGCATCATCGTCTTCACCAGCGATGAATTTGTTGAAGCCAGAAAGAAAGCTGCTCCCCACCTTGCCTATGGTCGGCTTCCAAGATGACGAGTCCTTCGGCGCTTCCGAAAGACGTTTGATGAGCTCGTCGAGTTGCTGGACGAGCGAGGCGTTGTAGTACGGCGATGACCGCGTGGTTGATTTCATTGCAGTCGTGATTGCATCACAGTAAGCTTGAGCCTCTGTCTTGTAGCCATGCTCGGACAGTGCGAAAGCATGGGCGAGCTTGTAGGCCTGCAGATGAGGAATGGCCGGGGGTGCTGTGGGTGCTGAGAGCGACACGGCAAACTCAAAGATCTCAGTCAGGAGGATGGGCTCGATATCCCGGCCAATCTCCGATCGTTGGTTGAGCTGGTCCGCGCCGATGAGAACAATGTGTACGGAGAGATCATCTGCGCCGCCTAGGATGACAGCAGAGCGGGCAAAAAGGTAGCAGATGTGCGCCGCTTCGACACGGCCATATCCTGCCAAAAGCTTGCCCAAAGCTACGAGTGCCTGTGGATCACCGTCGCTTCTGTTATTGACAATGAGCAGGAGCGTCTCTCGCCAGCGATCCAGGCCCTGGAAGACGTTTGTGTTAGCGCCAGACCGATCGGTTTTGCTGACCATTTGGAAACCAGCGCGGGCCGACGCCGGTACAAGCTCGTCGATGCTCTCCTCCCAGTTTCCAGCAAATACTTCGTAAAGTGCAGCCAAAGATTGGTTGTCACCAGCTACCTTGCGGACTTCCTGGCGGACGAACTCCTGAGCAACCTGCTTCCAAATGTCCTTGTTCAGCGTCGAGGCGATCAGCATTGCATGACCCCAAAGCCTCTTGTCAGCCGCGTCCCAGACGGCCTTCTCGCGGTCGCCTTTGAAAAGATGAGCACGAAGCTGTTCAACAGACTTGGGATCAATGGGCTCGGCAGTGCTGACAGAGCCGGATCCCATCGCGTCCACCGGGCTCGAAAACTGGGGCTCTTCCTCATGGCCGTTCGAAAGGATTTTCCGGACGGCCTGGTTGACAGCGTCAGAACCCTCCAGATGGCCATCATGATCGACAAACACCTCCAGGACCTTCCATAGAAGGATCTTCTCCTCAAAATGGATTCTGGTCTCGGCAGGGAGTTCGCCATTGAAGAGCTTGCTTTGATAGTCTTTCTCCATAGTCTCAATCGTCTGGTGCAACCAACTGAGAGCCTGCTTCTTCTGGCTTTTAGTCTTGAGTGGACCGGGGAATTTCGCAGCGGGCTCCCAAAGGGGGCAGAACTCCTTTGCCTTGTGCAGCTTGACTTCACCGGCGGTCCACTTAACCATAGGGATGGCGCTGTTGGTCCCATAACGTGGGATATCCTTGGGGAAACTTGTCAGGATCGTTCCACCGACGCCCCAGTTGAAGATGGGGGCACCCTTCCACCTCTCCAGCGGGTCGTTTGCAGTTTCATCTGTAGGCTTCACGTAATCCAGAGCGACAGATAGGGCACGGGAACGGCGTTGCTGGGGCACTGCTCCGGGTTGGGAAGTCGGAGCACCCGCGGCAAAAGGAGTGTACGGTGACGCAGTAGCGCTCGGAGGAGTCACTCCGTTCGTAGACGCAGGCCGCTCAATTTGAGCCATCGACAGCAAAGGACCCTTCATAGTGGCACTGGGAGATTGCGATTGAGCGCGGCGAGGTGGTGGGGCCCGATTTTGTGACGGGGGAGAAACAATTTGCTGGTATTGCGGCGTGTAGTTTGAAGTTGTTCTCCTAGCGGGAGAAGCGATCGCAGATCCGGGGACACTTGTCGGCGGCGGTGGGGTGGCTGGCTTTTGCTCGTTCTCCGGGATTTCTCGCACAAGCTCCAAACTAGATCTACCATGGCTTCCGAGCGGTTCGTCTCCGGAGGCCACACTTGGCTGTAGGGAAGCTCGGCGGCTCCCAGAAGACGAAGGTCGTTGAATAGCGTGATCCGGAGTGCTGTGGAATGCTAGCGGACTCGAAGTTCGTGGGGCAAATGGTAGCGTCGGGCCCTTTGGCGGCCCAGAAGGCTCGGCGGAGTATCGATTCTGCGACGCTGGTGGCGCGACTGCTGCAGGTGCTGGAGAGTACCGGGATGAAGCAGGAGCAGACGGCGGTGCAGGAGAGTACCTTGAAGTAGCTGCAGCTGCGGTCGGCGGCGCTGGTGAGTACCGAGAGGCGGCAGCAGGCGGAGCCGATGACACACCCAATCCTTGTGCAGGCTGCGAAGTTGGGGGCAGATCTGGGAAGGGGTTGAGACGCTGAGGTTCTTGCAGCTGCGCAACTGCTGGGGGTGCGTAAGTGTGAGATGACGACCTCTGAGGGGGTGCCGGTGCAGCTACTGGAGGCGCGTATGTCTGAGAAGACGACCTCTGGGGCGGTGGCGGTGGCGCATATGCTTGAGATGGATGGGGAGGTTGGGACCCTGGTCTTTGCGGCTGCGCTCCAACCGGAGGGGGAACAATTGAAGGCGCATATGCTTGAGATGGCTGTGATTCCGGCCTTTGCGGCTGTGCTCCAACGGGAGGAGGAACAATCGGGGGAGGCGCATAGGTCTGAGAACCTTGCCTTGGAGGTGGACCTGCCATCGGAGGGGGAGACGGGGTTGGGCCCTTGATCTGCGGGGTATACCTGCCAGCTGGACGGGGCTTCGCCACGACTGGCAGGTCTTCGAAGAAATCACCGGTGCTTGGTTTTGAGCTAAGACTCGGCGGTTTCGAGGCAGGTTGGCCCGGAAAACCACCTGAAGGCGTCATCGGGGATTGAACAGGCATAGGGGAAGGAGGGAAAGTCGAAGTAGGGGGCGGCAGAGATGGCGACGATGCATTAGAGTACATGCTGGAGGACCTTGGTGGGGGCGCCCTCGACTGCGGAGCTGGCACAACCGACGCGTGGACAATCTTCTTCCTTGGCGGCTGCTTCACAATGTCGTCCGGCAGATCGAAAGGAGAAGCGTAACCACCCTTTGCCTTGTCCGCATAACTCTGCGCAGAACTTGACATGGCAGGTCTCTGAGGCTGCTGGTACGGTTGATTCGACATAGCGTAAGGCGATGCCTGCACAGGAGCGGGAGGAGGTTGAGAGACATTGGTCGTCTGCAACCCTTGAGGAGCATACGGGTTCTTCGGGGCGGCCGGCGGAGGTGCCTGGGCTGCTGCTGGAGCATATTTGTCTGCAGGCGCAGAAGAAGTCGGTGCAGCCGCAGTGCCATTCTGAGCAGGGAGCGGGGTGTCGTCCAAGAATCCTTCATCATCGTCGAGGAAGAAAGCGGACGGATCCACCGAGGGTTCGGTTGCCGATGGTTCAGTGGCCGACGGATCCTCGAGAAGGTCGTCGTCTGCCAAAGCTTCGGCCCACATTGCGCTAAGGTCTGCCTCTTCATTCTTATCGGTCTCTTCGTTTTTCGGCTCCGTAGACTCCGTGGGCTGTGCCTGTGTAACCGCGCTGAAGCCAAAGTCATCGTCCGCGGTTGTACCCCAGTCCAGATCCGGACCTCCGGATGGTTCTTCTGCCGGTGTTGCCGCCTCCACCTTCACCTCCACTGCCGGAGCTTCCTCCACGGGGGCAGCGGTTCCCAGGTCAAAATCGTCATCCGCAGCATCACCCCAATCCAATGTCGCTGCAGCATTCGGCTCTTCAGGCAGCGTCTGCTCAACGTGCGCACTTTCGGATGCTACCTCTGTCTGCGGCGCGGGCTGAGGCTCCGATGATGACTGGGGCTCATCGTGTGTGGTTGTTTGCTGGGCACCCAAGCTAAAGTCGTCGTCGCCAGCTGTCCCCCAATCCAAGTCCACGGCCGTCGATGCACTTTCCACATGACCTGGATGGCTCAAGCTTGAGCCCTGCTCAACTTGCGGTGCAGCCGTGGGTTCCGCAGAGTTCTGGCCACCCAGGTCGAAAGCATCGTCTTCCACGTTACCCCAATCCACGTTGGCGACTTGTTCAGGTTCCGGTTCCGCCTGAGCAATCTGTTCACTCACGGGCTCAGGCGCTGACTCGTGCACTTCCGCGATAGCAGCAGGTTGTTGCGATCCCAAATCGAAAGTGCTGTCTGATGCGCCCCATTCCAAGGCGGGAGAAGCGGCGTCGTTGGCCAATGGGACTTGAGCACTCTCCTGCACAGCCTCTTCCAGTGTTGTCGTCTCGCCCTGATGCTCATAGTTCTGTTCCTGGGTGTGCTCCGCTGGCGTCTCTGCGGGAGGATTTGTCTCATGCAGCGCTTCGGTGTCTATTGTCTCGATGTCGGGCTGTTCGTGTTCTATCGTCGGTGTGAGTTGGGCCTCTTCCGCGGGTGCCGGAGCAAGCTCTGTCTCAGCTGCAGGCTGTTCGGCAGCTGTAGGATCTATTGTAGGCTCTGCTTCAGGTACAGCCTGCTCGGCAGGTGTGGGTTCCGTCATAGCTTCAAGTATAGGTGCAGACTGCTCAATGGGCGTGGACTCGGTTGTGGTATCTGGTACAGAAGCGGGGTGCTCGACGGACAGGGTTTCTATCGTGGGCTCGGATGCGGATGCAGGTTGCTCAACAGGCGGTATGGACGTCGCTTCGGCTGCATTCGAACCGGTATCGTAAGGCTCGTGGGAATCGTGAGGCGCTTCGACGGAGGCACTTAAAGCAGGCGGTTGCGGGGTGGCAGAACGCTCGGTGGCCAGAGGGGTCCTGGAGCCGGCGTCATCGTGGCCGAGGTCGAGATGGTCATCGTCATTCTGCCAGGCGTCGAAGTCATCGTCTTCTTCGTCGAACACAAAGCGCGGCCTCTCGTCATCGTTTAGGGGATGGCGGTCTTCGGAGGTCCGCGGGGGCGGGGAGTCGAAGGGAGGGTCGACGTCGGCCATGTGCGCACTGGAGTCGATCTGAGGGTTGTCGTGGGTGGTGGTGGTGGAGAGAGGCGCAGGGGCGTGAGCGGAGTCTGGGCGCAGCGCGGGATTCCACGACGCGCTTTGATCGTCCGAGGGAGCCTTCGCGGGCGGAGATGCGGCGGGGGAGTCGTCCATTATGGCTAATTAATCTACAGAGAGCATGCGGAATACTGCGCCGCGCGGTCAGCACACGGCACCAATGACGGCAGAGGGCGCATGCGGCGCTCCGAGGAAGAAGGGCCGGCGATTGGAGCGCGCACCTTTACAAGGAGGCGCAAAGGAGGCGGCAAACGGGTCGCGGGCGGGCGACGCGGGCGGCAGGAGCTAGGCAGGATGCACCACAGACAAACGGGACAATGCAGAGAGCCGCAGCGTGGCGGGCATGCTGGTGTTGAGGCTTGAGATCAGGCCAAGTAAACCGGCGCCGGCGGACCGTGGGTGAATCGCCGCGCGCGCCAAGGGTGCCTGCAACCCTGCACAGCCGGCTCCAGAATAAATGAGCCTACCTACCCATACCTCCCTCACGGAGCACTGCACCATGGTACGTAGGCAACCGAATCCAATGGTCTGGACGCAGTAGTTCTCCGCATCATATTCACGTCTACGTCTGGAAGTTTGATTCGACTACCCACGTAGAAGATTGTGGCGTTCCCGCTGGAAGTCGGAGGGCTCATTTTTCTATCGCCGGCCGCGTACGCATCCCTGCGCCGCCACAGTGTGGCTGACGCGCCCAAGTCGACACCCGTCCGCATTGCGAACCCATGCTGCCTTCCACTTCCACCACACCCGAAAGCTGCACCAAAGAGAGCGAGCGCCCTGCGCGCCTCCAGCACTCGAGCGACACCCCCTCGCAGCCGTCCTCGAGCCTCGCGCTGCCTCGCCGTCCCGCCGATCGCCGAGTGGCCGCCTAAGCCGGCAGCTTCGCCAGCTTGCCTTGTCCGCGCACACCGCCCGATGCAGCACCACCATGTCCGCTCCTCACGAATATCACCACCAGAATGCCCCGCCCTCGCCCGACGATAGCGACGAAGACCTCGAGCTGCTCGACCCCATCAGCTCCGCCCACGATTCCGCCTCCGACCCGCCGCACCACACCTCGTCCAACGAGCGCCGGCCGCTCCACGAGCTAGGTGCCCGCATCCCTCTCCGCAACCTGCGCGTTGGCCGCCTGCGAGGCAACAGTCAGATGCACCACAATGACGCCGATGCCGAGTCGCTACGTGGCCTTGTCGACGACGAGGACGACGCCGGCAAGCGCCGCCATTCGCACCATGACAGCATTGGCACCATCGGCGACGACGATGCTCCTCTGCTGCCTGGCGGCTCGCCCGCCCGGAGAGAGAAGCCTCAAGGCCGCATGGCGAGATTGAAGTCCCACGTGCGCCTCCCCAGCTTCATTTCCGGCGGCCGCCCCGCAACCCCTCCTGAGCCCTACGCCGCCGAAGCCGAGGCAGACGACCACGACCCTTCGTCCAACCGCACCGTCGCCGTCGGCCAGCTTCAGACGTCCAAATTCCCTGCCAATGCTGTTTCCAATGCCAAATATACCCCATGGAGCTTCCTTCCACGAACCCTGTACAACGAATTCTCATATTTCTTCAACATGTACTTCTTGCTCGTTGCCCTGTCGCAGGTTATTCCCGCCCTACGCATTGGCTACCTTTCGACCTACATTGCTCCTCTAGCCTTCGTCATTAGCATCACCCTCGGCAAAGAGGCCTCGGACGACATCCAACGCCGACGCCGCGATGCCGAGGCCAACTCCGAGCCCTACACTGTGCTGCGCTTCGATGATCCCAGCGCCGGTCCGGGGAAATCGTCTGTCGTTGGGCCAAGGCGGAATAGACTCAGGAGAAAGAGCAGGTCAAACAGGTCCAGTGGCGTGTCTGATGAGGGAAGTCTCAGTGGAATTGGCAGGCCGACAGCATCGGTTTCCGAGATCAGCAAACCTTCCAAGGATCTGAAGGTTGGCGATATTTTGAAACTGGGCAAGGATCAGCGCGTTCCTGCCGATCTGGTCATTCTGGCGTCCTACGTCAGCGACAATGCGGTTCTGGAGCCCACAGGGCCTGAGCCTGAGCCTGAGCCTCCGGTGTCTCCTCAGCAAAACTTGATCGACACTGATGGAGACGGTGCTGCTTCTGCGCAACAGGATGCTCAGGCCAACTCCTCTTCCAGCAGTGATTCCTCAGGAGAGGCTTTTATCAGGACCGATCAGCTTGACGGAGAAACGGACTGGAAGCTGAGAATTGCTTCGTCTCTCACCCAATCGTTGGATGCCCGCGAATTCACCCGTTTACGCATTGTGGCAGGGAAGCCGGACAAGAAGGTCAACGATTTTATTGGCACTGTCGAGCTGTTGCCAAAAGAAAGGAGCGGATACGACCCTCACGTTGATGAGCAGTCGGCGTCGGATAGCACAAAGTCTGCTCCTCTTACCATTGACAATACGGCCTGGGCGAACACGGTTCTCGCTTCCAGCTCCACAGTCCTTGGTGTCGTTGTCTACACTGGCCCGGAAACTCGTCAAGCTCTGTCCACGTCCGCTTCCAGATCCAAGGTCGGTCTTCTGGAATTGGAGATCAACTCTCTCACAAAGATCCTGTGCTTCCTCACTTTGGCCTTGTCGTTCATTTTGGTTGCTCTGAAGGGATTTGACGCTGAGACTGGCCGTCCCTGGTACGTCTCAGTTATGCGTTTCCTGATCCTTTTCTCCACCATCGTCCCCATCAGTCTTCGTGTCAATCTCGACATGGGCAAATCGGTCTACGCCAGGTTTATCGAGAAGGATCAGGGCATCCCTGGGACAATTGTGCGGACTAGCACTATCCCTGAGGATCTCGGACGGGTCGAATACCTCTTAAGCGACAAGACGGGAACTCTCACCCAGAATGGTAAGCCGTTGCCGCCATGGCCTGGTCTCACAATGCTAACTTTCATGTAGAAATGGAAATGAAGAAAATCCACGTCGGTACTGTTTCGTATGCCAACGAGGCTATGGATGAGGTCACCACGTACGTCCAACAAGCGTTTTCTGTCCCGCCTACGGAAGGCTCCAACGCTTCTGTCCTGATAACGCCATCGTCAACATACACCGTTCCGGCCACGTCTGCCACGAGGACCAGAAGAGAAATTGGCTCCCGCGTCCGTGATGTCGTCCTTGCTCTAGCACTCTGTCATAATGTCACCCCGACTACCGAGGAGGTCAATGGCGAAGTAGTCACTGCCTACCAGGCATCCTCCCCGGATGAGATTGCCATTGTGAAATGGACAGAAAATGTCGGGCTTCGCCTTCTTCAACGCGATCGTCACAGCATCACCCTGGAGTCAGTTGAGACGGGCCGCACCGTCGTCAGGGTACAGATCCTCAATGTCTTCCCATTCACGTCGGAAGGAAAGCGCATGGGTATCGTTGTGAAGTTCTTCCAAGGAACCGAGACAAGCCCTATGGACAACGGGGAGATCTGGTTCTATCAAAAGGGTGCCGACACCGTCATGACGTCCATTGTGGCTGCAAACGACTGGCTGGACGAAGAAACCGCCAACATGGCAAGAGAAGGTCTACGCACGCTGGTGGTGGGTCGCAAGAAGCTTTCCCCCCAACAGTATGATTCCTTCAGCCGGCAATTTTCGGACGCATCTCTTTCCTTGCACAGCCGCGATTCTGCCATGGCCGACGTGGTCAAGAACTTCCTCGAGAACGACCTTGAATTGCTTGGTGTCACCGGTGTCGAAGACAAGCTACAACGCGATGTCAAGCCATCGTTGGAGCTCCTTCGCAACGCCGGTATCAAGATTTGGATGTTGACCGGAGATAAAGTCGAAACCGCACGCTGTGTCGCAGTCAGCTCCAAGCTTGTCGCTCGTGGCCAATACATCCACACGATCGCAAAGCGTGAGTGAATTGCCTGATTCCGCTTTGATCCATACTGACAGAACACAGTAAAACGGAAAGACCTCGCAAATGACTCGCTCAACTTCCTCCGTGGAAAGCCAGATGCGTGCTTGCTCATCGACGGTGAATCTCTGGCTTTGATGCTTACCCACTACCGGGACGACTTCATTTCTGTGGCGGTCCGCTTGCCCACCGTTGTAGCCTGTAGATGTTCTCCAACCCAGAAAGCCGACGTAGCCAAGCTCATCCGGGCTTACACCAAGAAGCGCATTTGCTGCATTGGAGACGGCGGTAACGATGTTTCGATGATCCAGGCGGCGGATGTCGGTGTGGGTATCGTCGGCAAGGAAGGCAGGCAGGCGAGTCTGGCTGCCGACTTCTCGATTGAGCAGTTCTGCTACCTCACCAAGCTCCTCGTGTGGCACGGGCGCAACAGCTACAAGCGGTCGGCCAAGCTGGCCCAGTTCGTCATCCACCGCGGGCTGATCATCAGCGTGTGCCAGACCATCTACAGCATCGCCAGCAACTTCGAGCCGATCGCGCTGTACCGCGACTGGCTGCTCGTGGGCTACGCGACGCTATACACGATGGCGCCCGTCTTCTCGCTGGTGCTGGACCGCGACGTGGACGAGTCGCTCGCGAACCTGTACCCGGAGCTGTACAAGGAGCTGACGACGGGGCGGTCGCTGTCGTACCGCACCTTCTTCATCTGGGTGTTCGTGTCCATCTACCAGGGCAGCATGATCCAGGGGCTCAGCCAGGTGCTGGTGGGCACCGACGACTTCGCCAAGATGGTGGCCGTGTCGTTCACGGTGCTCGTGCTCAACGAGCTGGCCATGGTCGCGGCCGAGATCACGACGTGGCACCCCGTCATGATCTTCACCATCCTCGGCACCGCCGCCGTCTACTTCGGCAGCATCCCCTTCCTCGCCGACTACTTCGACCTGCGCTTCGTCGTCAGCGTCGCCTTCCTGTGGCGCGCCGCCGCCATCTTGGCCATCGCCCTCGTGCCGCCGTATGCCGGCAAGATCATCGGCAGGACGATACGGCCGCCGAGCTATCGCAAGGTGCAGGCGGTGTAGTAGTGTGGTGATGGGGAGTAGCGATGGAGTGTCTCTATTTTTTTTTTTTTTCTTGTTTCTTTCTGGATATGCGAGAATGTCATTATTATTCTTCTTCTTTTTCGCTTCAGTGCAGGTCTGCATGCCGTGAATTCAGTGACTTCGACAGACGGTGCCCTCCACGCAACCGAGCCTCTTTCCCGACTTGAAGCAGGAACACGTACATACCTACACGTATTCGTCCACGGTGGAGCAATGCCGCGCGGTAGACGATATATAGCAGCAGCCAGCATCCGATGCCGCTTCACGCCCGCCCGCGCTTTCCGGACAGTCCGGGTTCCGGCGCCCCAACCTACTACACTTCACAGTCTGCAAATACGTCCGAGAATTACCCACAGAAGCATGGTATGGGACATATTGTCATTTGGTGCGAGGTGAAGGAAGAGATGTGCATAACGAATGTTTCATTGACTATCTAGCCCGGCAAGGGCAATTGAAGAAGAAGAAGTAGTAGTAGTAATAGTAGTAGTAGTAGTAGTAGTAGTAGTAGTGCTACGAATGTGCATCAAGGAATGGGGTCCCAGCCACGGGCAATGTGCCGCAAGACCAGCTGCACGGCCAACCTTTTCTGGGCACGGGAAATGTCAGCATCTTCGGCGCCGGATTCGACCGAAAAGCGGTTCTCGGTGCTGGCAATGCTCGATAGCACTTCCCCCAGCACGCGAAAAGAAGCCAGGTATCTGCCTTGGTAGCTGCGGGTGAAGGGCGAACTCGGTCAGCCGCATCTTGTCGCGGATGAAGAGGAAAACGGGAAGCCATTTGCCGAAGCCTATGATACGACCTATGTATGCATATATGTATGTGGCACAACCTACTGCTTAGATCAATCAGACCACGTTAGTTGAAGTGCCGGCGACGGACGTAGGTTGTCGGTGGATATGGTGCCGACGGAGGAAGCGATAGCATGGCTACCCGAGAGCGGGGGACGGAAGGTGAAGGTACATAGGTCCATGTCCGGATGTATCCGGGGGCGATCCATCCAACCAAGCCCGTCGTCGGCAACACTGAGCTGCCACACATACTCTCTCTCTCACTCACTCTCTCTCTCTCCCTTGCACTACTATTTACTCCTCTGCTCCACCCAACGGTTCTTCCTCGCGTCGTTGCACTGCTGCCGCTGCCGCTGCCGCTACTGTCCCTTGCAACCAATTCACCGACCTCCTCTCCATCGGGGTGGAGTGGCATGTAGCTTAGACATCCTCTCCCGCCTGAGCTGGCTGATAACGTCCCGTCTCCCGAGTGGCCGGTATTCCTGGACCGACTTGATCGGCCTCCTCGTCCCGCCAACAAAAAAGCCGGACGCGATTTGCCCCTGCTACGTAAGCATCGGCGCCTCTCATTTGTCATGCATGTCGTCGTTTGCGGTCCACGCGGTGCCGTCTTCAAAACGGAAGCGTGAACTGGAGCTTGAGTACGCCATAGACACACCAAAAAAAAAAAAAAAAAAAAAAAAGTAAAAGAAGAGGCGTCTTGTCTTGTTCAATTTCATTTTTTGCTCCGTCTTTCATTCTTCTGTTTTTTGAAAAAGGGAAAATATACCACAGACACCAAGAACCCGATTGTTGAACCCACCGAGAAAAAAAAAGGATGGCGGAAGACAGAAAGTGCACAACACCCTTGTTTCCTGTATCTATGGATCCTGCCCCTTTTCCCCATTCCTCGACATCAAAGAACCACAAAGGGGGGAAGAAAGCTCCCGACTCTCGCTTTTTTTTGTAAGACGCCCTGTCGACCCGTGGAAAACAATTGCTGGTTGGAAGAAAATGATTTGCAGATTCTCTTTCTGAAGCAAAAAAGCAAATGAAGAACAAGGGGAGGGGGCAGTCCCCCCGAGATGTATGTATGTGTATCGTACGTGGGGGTTAGCCGTTGCCCGCCAGTATATGTCTTCCGATGAATGAAAAGAAGAAAGAACCAAGAAGACAGTTCGAATCGAGTAGAGTCGAGCGCAAGTCCCCATCCCATCCCAGAACCCAATATTAACAACAGGAAGAAACGAAAAAAAAAAAAAAAAAAAAAAGAGACAAGTGGATGTAGAAATTCCAAACGCCCGGTATCATGCTTTTCGCCTAAGAACAATTCGAAAGAAAAAAAAATCCCGTCCCTTCCCTTCCCTTCATTTCCTTTCAGTCTTCTTCTCTTCCTCTTTCACCAAATCCCCCCCCCCCCCAAAAAAAAAAACCCCCCCAAAACCACCACCCTCTCACAAACTCAGCCTATCCAAGCTCAACCGATCGCTACTCCTCATCCTCCGCACCATGCCCAGCTTGTAAAACCGCTCGTCGCCGCCCGGCGTGCGCCCGCCAATGTACCACTTCTCCGGCTGCTGCTGCATCGCCGGGCCGGCGCCGCTGCCCGTCCGCTCGCGGAAGCCGCCGTCGGAGCTGCTGTCCGAGCCGCGGCGGTGCCGCGACGGCGACGACGAAGAGGACGGGATCGGGTAGCCGCCGCCGTTGTTGTAGCTGCTCTGCGGCGGCGTGCCGGTGGGCGAGCCGGGCGATTTGTTGTTGCCGTAGGGCGAGAAGGACGTTTGTTGTTGTTGTTGTTGTTGTTGTTGTTGCGCGGTGGCGGTGGCGGAGTTGGCGGCGGTGGTGTTGGAGGGAGAGGGCGAGGTGGTGGTGGATGTGTTGGGTTTTGTTGTTGTTGTCGTCGTCGTCGTCGTCCGTGATTCGTAGGGAGAGGCTGAGGCGGTGGTGTAGGCGGCGGCGGACTGGGTCGCGCTGGGCTTCGCCGAGGCGGCGGAGCTGGTGGTGGATGGCGGGGGAGGGGAGGGCGCGGCGCTTTGGAAGGCGGATTGCGCGCGGAAGGCGGCGAGGAAGTTGGAGAGGAAGGGCCGGTTTGCGTTGGTCGGCA
Source organism: Diplodia sapinea (assembly GCA_023087385.1). Lineage (NCBI taxonomy): Eukaryota > Fungi > Ascomycota > Dothideomycetes > Botryosphaeriales > Botryosphaeriaceae > Diplodia > Diplodia sapinea. The sequence goes on along the minus strand of JAJMYO010000328.1, from coordinate 7,764 downwards.
TGGCGGCGGAGGTGGTGAAGGATGTTTAGGGTGTTGGCGGGATGGAGATGTCGAGTGGCTTCCTCTGCTAGGCCGGAGGTGGTGCGGAGCAATTATACTGTGCACGAGAGATGCGGTGACGTTTGCGGTGGGTTTTGGGTTTCGTCGAAGGTGGGCGGATTGGAGTTGAGTGGGCACGATCAACGGGCAGTGTCGCTCTCGCGAGGTGTTCGAGTGGATTACGAGCAGCGGCGCAGTCGAGTCATGGGGAGTCTTCACGATCGGGGCGGCGGTGGGTCGGCTGGACTCGGGCTTGCGGCTGGCCGTCACCGAGGACTGTGCGCGGGGCTGGGAGGGCGTCTGGCGGTGGGCTGCTCGGACGCTTCGAGATACCGCGGGGTCTCGGTGAGGTTTCGCGGAGAAGACTGCGGGCTTGTTGGACTGCGGAGAAGGGAGATGGGGCGGTGGATGGGAGCGGTAGGCCTGACGTCTGAAGCGGCAACGAGAAAGAAACGGGAGAATGGAATGCATCTGATAGGCCGGCGCGCCAATGCCCGACTGCCGAGCAAAGAGCGAGACCACGGCATCAGCTGAGGAGGATCATGTCCCCAGCCCGGCGCGCACGCGGGGCACGGCGTCGAGCCGGCCGAGGCGGCGCGCAAAGCTGGATCTGGTGGGGTGCGCCCATGTCCACGAGCGGCGCGGCTGCAGCTGCTGCATCCCCAGTCCTCAACCCCACGCCCAGCGCCGACGCCCCCACTCGCAGACATGTTTCTGTATGAAGTTGACTCCAGTCTCCAGACGTGAATGCGCGCAGGTGCATCCAGACATTGGATCCAGCTTCGTACCGTCACTTGCTGCGGTTCCCCCACGCGTTGGCCAAGCACTGGTGATTTCATGCGACCCCAGGGCAGCCCAGCGGGCAGCGTCGCTGCGGCTCGTCCGGCCAATCTGCGTTGCCATGTTGCGCATTGGCTACCCGCTTCCCTGGTTTTTGGGTGGTCACATGCAGCGACAGAACCCAGATCGTGCCTTTGTGTTGCTGCATCATCGTCTTGATAAGCCCGCACCCCTGTGCGCCTCATCGCCGGGCCACCCTCCGCTGTCCCGCCATTATTCAGACGTGGAAGCAGGAGGCAGTCGATCGGCCGCATCACACCACTGATTCCTGATGGAGAACCAGCCGTAAGTCGCCGGTGGGGGGCTCAGGGGCGGCGGAAGGGCCAGCCGTTGTTCACCATGGGCACGTTCATGCGTGGAGGAAGACTGCTTGATTCCATTTCTTCTAACGTCGCACCTGGCCGCCGAATCTGCCTACACTGTCGGAATTTTCCTGTACCAATCACGGTAAAGCCATATGCAACATCGGCTTGCCTAGTGTTGCGACCACACGTGGCTAAGGGAAGCCGTGACGTCGAGGTAGCGTGCCATGTGCATCATCATCGACAGTACGCTCGGCCGTCCACTGCGCCTTTCCAGTCGTGGTAGCGCTTGCCTATTTATCGAGATACTTGATTGATGTCAGCAAATCAGCTCTCTTGGCTACTGTATCGGCTAGAGATTGAGGTGATAATTCAGAAGGAACAATTGAAGTTGGATATTAGGTGTTTTATCTCTCATTGATGTGACTCGGAGTGAGCTGAGTAAAGTTTCTCATCATAGAAGATCGAGGCGTGTGCCGGCAAGAGGGGAAAAAAAGTTGCTTACCTTACGCCATGTGTCGGCCGAGAGCGTGGCTGCAAGTCATCGGACCCGTCGAGTCGAGAGCAGCCACATGCTATGCTTCATGTGAAGCCTGTCGTCGTGGGACCTCTTCAGCCTCGCCGTAAGGCACCGAGGCCGCCGACTCGACACGTGCAGCCTCGAGAGCGCCGGTTGCCAGCGCGACAGCAGGCCGCCATCATCCAGCTCGCACTGGCAGCCGAGCCGCTCTCGCAGCAGCAGCAGCAGCAGCAGCAGCAGCAGCCATGGACATCCGTCGGGTCCCTCCCGTCGTCGAAACCGGTTGGTGAAGTGTGGATGAAGGAGGAAAGGAAGAGCAGCAGCTCCGGCGCAGAAAGAAAAGAAATGTCTGCTGGGTGCGCGTCTCGCAAACTTCGGGCCGCTGATTGGCCGACGAGCTGAACCCGGAGCGCCGAACGGGCGCACCCGGGCCAATGCCGGACGGAAGCAAGCAGCAACCTCAACATCACCTCGAGCGCATCCTCCATCCACACCCGCATCCACCTCGCTCCGCACCCCTACCCGAACGCAGCGACTCACCACGCCCACAATGGTACGCCCATTCCTCCGCACCGGCCCCCCCCATGCCCGCTCCATCGACCCCAACCCCGAGGCACGAAACCCGCAACCCGCGCTGACCAAAGGCACAAATCACCAATCCTACAGTCCACACGGCCAGACCTCCAGCACACCGGCCACCACGGCATGGCCCCCTGGACCGTCCGCCCCGGCTACAAGACCTACCAGTCCCGCTTCGGCCCCAAGTGCGTTCCCATCCCCTCCCCCCAAATCCACTGTCTCCCTTGCGCGAATCGCCCACTGACGAACATCCGTTCTTCCGCGAACTTACAGGTACACCACCGCGCCCCACTTCCACGGCATCAGCCTCGGCCGCGCCGCCAAGTTGTACGTTACTCCCCGCCCCGTCCCCCTTCCCCGACGTCCTTCCCCATGATTTTCCTTGGACCGGTAGTATGAGCATTTGGAACATGATGAAAAGAGTTCTGGGGGGGAAAGAAGAAGAAGAATTGGTCTCCGGAGACGTGTGGAGAGAAAGGAGGAGGATGCAATTGAGTCCCCGGGGGGTGTGCACGACGAGAAGACAAAAAAAAAACATCACTTGCTGACGCGGGAAAAAAAAAAAACCAGCGGCACCACCCTCGCTGGCTTCGGCGTCGCCGCCGGCGTCTTCGCCATCTTCATGTTCGCCGAGGTCCCCCGCGTGCGCGAGGACGTCATGAAGAAGGTGCCCATCCTGGGCGAGTACTTCGATGTCAAGGTCGCGCCCGAGGACAACCCGTTCTAAATGCGCGCGGCACACGCGCGCTCTCTCTCTCTCTCTTATCTCTCTTCATGCGTTGGCGGAAGAGAGAATGGCAGGATTTGGGAGTAACTCTGGGGTAGCGTGGGTAGAAAGGAATTGAGATGAAAGAGGTTTCTGTGATCCTTCCCCCTCCCGCCGGGACAAACTGCTGTACCATAGACCGTCCAGCGGGCTGTACAATTACCCGTCATCCGGGCTTGCGACGAATAGACTTTTTTTTTACTTTGCGTCACATTCGCGTCCGACCGGTGCTCTCGCCAAGCAATTGAAGCATGCCTTGTGAATGTCGAGATACGCCTTTCCTGGCCAATGCACAGCAGCATGCTCATTAGGTGATGATGCACTGACCATGGTTCTCGTCATGCCAGACTATTTCTAACTTTGCCGATAATCTTATGCTACTACTCTTTCCCTTCCATTCAACCCGTCATCATCATGCCCAGTCATATGCTGCAGCAGCAGCAGCATTGCCCCTCTTTACTACTACTACTACTACTACTACTACCACTAACTCACTCCCCCCTCTTTAGTTGGTGGGTAACCTGCCGACGACCTCGGCCATCTCGTCGTCGGTGTAGATCCGGAAGCCCCGGTCGCGGGTGACGCTGGCCAGCTGCACGTTCTTGGAATCCAGCTTCTCCTCCATGACCTGCTTCAGCGTCTTCAGCACCAGCACCTCGGCCTCGGGCAGCGTCAGCGACTTGTGGAACTCGTTCTGCAGCTCGGCCTGCGCGCCCTCGGAGCCCGATCCTATGGCCTTGGCGTCGTAGCGGTAGAAGGTGCCCGAGGGCTCGGCGTGGTAGCTGTGAGATGGTCAGCCAATGAGCGCAGCCACGTTGCACATGGCCACGGAAGGCAAGGCAAGGCAAGGGAAGAGAAGGGAAGGGGAGGGAAGGATGGAAGATGGAAGAAGAAGGGACTCACAGGCTCGGGCCGTCCTCGTCGTAGCCGGCGATGAGCAGGGCGACGCCAAAGGGGCGCGACATGATGCTCTCCTCGCCCTCGGCGCCCTCGCCGAAGCGCAGGGCGAGGTCGCAGATGGCCTGGGTGCAGCTCTCGACGCGCAGCGGCTCGGCGTAGTGGAAGGCGTGGTTCTGCGACTCGACGCGGGCGTGCTCGATCATGCTGCGCGCGTCGGCCTGCAGCCCGCTCATGGCGCACCCGATGTGCCGGTCGATCTCGACTATCTTCTCCACCGACGACGTCTCCAGCAGCGTCGACGTCACGCGCTTCTCCACGCCCAGGATCACGCCCTCGCCCGTTGCCACCTGTGTGCGGAATTCCAATTGTCAGGCTTTTTGTGTTGCTGCTGCTGTGCTGCTGGGAGCGGGTGGGGGAGGGGGGACCTACGCCTATCGCGGTCGAACCGAGCTTGATGGCCTCGAGCGAGTATTCGACTTGGAACAGACGGCCTTCCGGGGAGAAGGTGCTTGGGGTGGTGGTCAGCGGGAAAGCTTGTTTGGGAGACGCGACGGTCGTGTTCTCACTTGATACCCCGATCTGAGGGACGATGGCTTCGTTAGCAGCAGTTTCGCGAGCTACCGTGGGTGGCTGCAAGCTTACCGTACTCCGAGCGTGCGATGAACATGGTGGGCGAGAGCTTGCGGTTCGCGGGCGGGCGGGAGGTTTCAGGCGGTGCGGTAGGCGGACGAGCTGCGGGAAGCTCGAAGAAGGAGAAATGGGGCTCGTCGGCGAGGGTGGCGGGGTGGGATGGGGCGAGAGGTAGGGTCAGGCTCAAGGTTGTTGTGTTGGAGCTCCAGGCACTTGTCCGTTGCGTAGTTCCGCCCGCCAAGCCCGCGGGCCGCGCCAGGGCTGCCTGCACGTGACCGTGTCGCGACTACAACTGCCCAACCACTTCCTCCATCTCGCCTCAACCGCGCATCATCGCGTGCGAGTCTTGTCTCAGTGCAAAATGGCCGCACGGGGAACAGCTATGGATCGCTTGTCCTTCATTGCTGCGCCAGCTTTCTTGATCCGATCTGATTCTACAACTGGAAACCATGGAGTCCAGAAGCAGCGAGATGAACAACAGAAAAAGCGGCACGCAATGGGCCAATAGACGCTTGCATAAGGAATCAGGCGATGTTGGTCGCGAACTGAAAGTTTGCAGACGTGCGAAGATGTGAAGAGACAGCTGTTGAGGAAGGCGCGGCTGGTTTTCGAGAAAGGCATCGACACTTCGACTATGTGGGCTCACACTTGACTGCCTCTCATTCCCGTCTCCTTCGCCCGTCCGACAGACACACTTCATCACTTCCGTATCATACCACTCCAGAATTATACCGCTCTCTTCACCATGTCCACGCCACAGCGCCCCTGCCTCGACGGTGTTGCGCTGGAGATTTTCGGCGTTATCACCAGTCATCTCGGTATCAAAGAACTGCTGAACCTTCGCCTAAGCAGTCCTGAAATGAACGAAAAGACCTACGGCACTTTCAAGAGCCGTTTTCGCCTCAAAGCTCGCCATTTTCGTGTTGCGGAACTGGACGACCTTCTCAAGCTGTCCACCAATCCCATCGCTTCCACAGTAAAACATCTCACGCTCTTTGGCTTCCACTGTTCCGATGAATGCCTCGACGCCATTTACCGCCGCACGGCTATACACCGCATTGACCCCAGGACCATCACTAGGCAAGCTCACGCAGCCCGGACAGACAACGGAGCCCCCGAGGCGTGGTACATTGACCCGCTTCGAGATATTCTGAGGAACTTTGTTGGCCTCGAAGGCATAGGGCTCGTGGATGATTGCTCCGATTCTTGGTTGTCTGGCCTATGCAATTTTCCCGGAATGACCTCATCGACGACAAGACGGTACCATTCGCAACTCAGACAACGCGCATCCTCCTTGACGTACTGGGGAGCAACGATATCCGGCTCCGGTACTTCAAGCTTATCGACATGCGAAACACCTCACGAGACGTACACACACTAGGCGTCCGGACCCCGAGGACTCAAATCCTCCACCTTCCGCATATCAATGTCGCCGCCTTCAAACGTCTGCGGGAGCTCACCTTGACCTTCACCGGCGAGGGACACAGCCCGTACGTAAGATTCAAACTCTTGGTTCGCACTTGCTGACTGCTTCCAGCGGAGAGCTATCATTACCTAGGGAGAATAGTCCAACAATCACAGCAGGTCCGCAAATTGGAGCTTTCGTCTGATGAATCCCCTCGCAGACCATGCGGCTCGTGGCATTACTGGACCGGCGGCGGGACAAACGACAACAGGCTGATGTTCCCAAATTTGGAGTCTCTCCTCCTCAAAGACATCAGGGTCACGGGACTTACCATAACTAGGCTGTTGATGCAGCACGGGCCATATCTCGACACGCTCTTAGAAGGCGTGTCTACGTCCGGATAATTTCTTCAACTCTCCGCGCTATCCTCGGCCAGGCGTAGAGATGGGGACTTGAATCTTCTATAACTTGCTATGGCGGTTGGTGGATGTGATGGTGGATCGCGCCGACTGGGAGACAGGCATGTCGTAGCCGCTTGTCTTTTCAAGTCAGGCTTTTTTGCTTTCTCAGTGCCGGGATGGGGAAAACGGGGGTGAGGCTACGATCATGTGGGATCCGACTTTTCGGTTTGATTTATTTGTAAGTGAAAGTAAGTAAAGAAACGAGGGCATTGATCTTTGTTCACTTGCGCATGGAAGACAGTTATTCTTGGAAGTGATGGGAGTGTAGCAAGATGGAACTTATCAAGATGCTAGGGGCGTAAAACAGCCGTCCCTCTCTTTTCGGTCAAAAGCCAGTACGCCAAACGCCTTTAAGAGTGGTTAAAGCAGGTCTCCCCGCTCACCATTTACTGCAAATTCCCAGAAATTATACTTGGCACACCACAGTCAGGCCATGATCATCCAAGCCAAAAGCTTAGATCCAAATTTTCTGTCAACGCAAAATTTCTCTCCGAGTGAAAAGAAAAGAGAACAAAGCAAGTAGACACGAAGACCAATAGACAGGACACACCATCTCATTAGACCGCAAGAAGGAGAAGAAGAAGAAGAAGAAGGAGAAGGAGAAAGGACACAAACCCCCCTCCTTTATCCTTCACTACTCCCCCTCCCCCTCCCCACCCAAGACCCCACCAAAGCAGAAAACTACGAGGAAGACAAACAAAACAAGCCCAGCAAGCCCACCACAAACCGACATCACGAAGAGGAACCTTTTCGTCTTCTTGTGCTGCTGCTGGCCGCCGCCGCCGCCGCTCATCTGCCTGCGCGAGTTGCCACCACCACCACCACCACCACCACCACCACCACTACTGCCGCCGCTGGCAGTCTGCCACACAGGCGCCGTCGTCCCAACGTTCCCGTTCCCGTTCCCGTTTCCCTTTCCCGTCCCCCCATGGTCCGTGACTCCTTCTTCTTCTTCTTCTTCTTCTTCTTCCGGCACCTCCCTCCTGCAGCGCCGCCGCCGACGCCACCGACACCACCGACGCATACGCCGGCGGCGGTGACGGTGGCCGATCCGACAACCCCGCCGCCGTCGTCGTCAAGCTTCTGAAAGGCGTTGCGGAGGGTGGGGGCGTCGTGACGGCGGCAGCGGCGGACGACGACGACGACGACGACGACGACGACGATGATGATGATGACGATGATGGTGGCGAAGGCGAAGGCGAAGGCCAGTAGGACCGGGTCGAGGCAGGCGCAGGCGGGAGTGTGATGGCGGCGGCGTTGTTGGGGTTGGGGATGGGATCGGGGGGGGGGGGGGGGGGGGGGCGGTGGGGGGCGCGGGGCGC
>JAJMYO010000327.1:0-26309 GCA_023087385.1 Diplodia sapinea | reverse complement strand
TCAGATGAGCTGGCTGGCAGCAGCACCTCCAACTCGCGTGCGCTCGCCTTCAGAAATCATCGTGTGCGTTCGCCAGCTGCGCTGTGGAGTTCAGCCGGTTCCGATTCCATATCCTTTCCGAACGTGGGGTCAAATGGAGAATAGAAGGAAGGATGGAGCCACACCTCTGCTATTTGTGAACGCCATACATTGCCGGAGGCAAGGTCAACCAAAATCACAGTGCCCGTTCAAGCGCAGACCATTGATGAATGCGGTAGATTGGGGGAAAGGGAAGAAAAGGCCCCCCTCCGCACCTGTTACCGCCGAACAAAAAGCTAATAGAGCAAAAAGGGAACTTATCTATCGGAGGCAAAAGAAATGTCCCTACGCAGAATCGAACTGCGGACCTTCGGATCACTACCTCTGAGAGGAAGTCACACTGCCGTAGTATGAGACCGACGTCATAACCGACTAGACCACAGAGACTTGATGGGAAGTCTGATGACTTCTTCTGTGTTGTGGATGGCTGAGCCACCCTAATCTTGGACAAATTTTTGTTCTTGCAATTTATATTATACCATACCAGGGAGCTCCCTATTGGCATGAAGGAGATGCGAGTGGTGAAAAGATAAAACTTCACGGACGGGCAGGCTGTGCGAATCATAGCAGCATCGCTGAAGTGGGAGAGTAGAGTTTAAGGGGTAGTTGCTTTCAGGGTCCGGTCGCCCAAAATAGCGTAGCGGGAGAATCGTTGAAAATGTACTTGCTCACTGAACCGTAACGACACGCATCCCCCTCCTGACTCTCAAGACACTAACGATGTAAGAGCTATTGAATAGGAGGTCTGAGACTTTCTAATCTTCGATCAGACGCAGTCGGCACTGAACCTCCATCCAAAGCTTCGATAAATGTCAGCCAACAATGAGTATTGCGTCAGGGCCTTCGTTCAAGTTTGCCAAATTAAGTCAATTTGCAGGTCTAAGAATGCTCCTGGGAACGCACCACCTCCGAAACCAGTTTTCCACCTCTATAGCGCCAATCAAATGCAATCAGATCCACAAACGCCTCGCAATGCCAACATTCTCCAAGCCGGTGATACCTTTCAGATCCCTTTGCTTCCGATCCATCAGCATATCCTGCCTTGCATGTTACCGTAAGTGGATCCGCTCATCCCACAATCTCGTCCCAGTCCGGCGTAACGACGAACTTGCCGCAGACCTGACCAACGCTCATGGCCTCACCACCATCCCTACCCACTCTTTGCTCTTCTGGAATGACCTTTGTGACTATAATGTCCTGAAGGAAAGAGGCGTCCATTCCCATGCAAAGCTCCAGGCTGGTGCCACCCCAATCTAACGTCGTGCGCCCGCTCTGGTGGACGCGCAACTTTCCGACCGCACCCGATGCGAGTTGAGCGGGGAGCTCGGGACTCACGGTGTCGATGCCTGCTGCATCGTCTTCGGGCTTGACGGGGGTGTTCGAGTGGGTTTCGGGAGTGGCAAGGTCGACCGGGTTGCTACGGGACGTGGCTTCGGGTGACGGGGGCTCCTTCTTGACTGTCTCGTCGACCATAAGGCTAGGCAGTACGGGCGGAAGTTGGAAAAGATAGGCACGATCCTTTTTCTTGTCGACGGGCTGTTCCTGCTTCGGAGCCTCGGCGTCTGCCATAGCAGTATCGCCACCGGCGTCGGCGTCGGGGGTGGCAGCCGCAGGCAGAACAATTTCGCCAAGTTCATCTGCAAGAACCTTCATGCTCTGTTCATGGCGCTCTTGCTCTTGCTTGTCTTCTTCGCTGACGAGTGCTGCGCGGACGTCCCGGAAACGCGGCTTTCTGCGCTGCTTGATCCTTGGTTTTGTCTTCTTCGACAGTTCTGGGGAGGAAGGTGCATCTTTGACGGGCTCCTCAGGAAGATCTGACGGCACAACGGTTGGCTCATCGCTTGGCTCGTCGCTTGGCTCGTCCTTAATCGTGACAAGGCCTTCCTCGTCTTCATATCCCCAGGCTCCTTTCCAGCGACCTTGAGATCCAGTGACCTCGACATCCTTCGCTTTGCCCTTGCCCTTCCGAGGCGATGACGTGTCTGGCTCAGTTTTGATCTCCGGGTCTCCTGGTGCCTCTGCTGTGATTTTGCGGGGCGCGTTCTCGTGTTCTCTGCGGCGAATGCGGATCGGAGCGAGCCCAGGGGTGTTGAACCTAGTTCTGCTGCGCCTTGATCGCGAAAGGCCGCCTGCCATCTCAACGCCCCCATCTTCATCATCACTGACGAGATTGATCGTTTCGATGTTATCTACATCTTGGCGGGGTCCCAATATTTCGATCTCGGGATCAGACGAGATGTAGCCCTCTTCGTCAACGTCTTCAGACTTAACCCCTTCGTTTTCGCCGTCCGGCCTAATGATCGTGCGCTCGCGCTTGACTCTACCGTGATGGGAGGCTCCGAAGGTCTTTCCGCGATGGATCATACGCGAGCGGTTCTCTGCGGCGCAACATTAAAATCAGAGGGGTGTAGACCAAAGCAGAAAGTGACAGCTCACCGTTAACGGTGCCGGAGGCAAAGACACCGCCCATATCTTGCCTCAAGCTTGCCTCAAACCCTCTTTGACCCATGTATCCACCACGGCCACCCCGCCCACCACGATCTCCCCTACCACGTCCCCTGCCACGGTCTCCTCTGCCGCGACTAGCCTCGTTGTTAATTTCGTGAAGCCTCTCCCTCCTCTTTCTCTCGGCCTCGGCCTCCAAGGCCTCACGTTCCTCCTTGCTTCTGCGGCCCTTGAAGGTGGGCATCCGCGCACCTGCCTTTTTGCCGCCACGAGTCGCACCGATCGATGGCGCAGGCGAACCAGTAGGGGTTTGTGAGCCGAGGACTGAGGATATGCGGACATCGTCAGGGCGCGATGCGCCAGCGCTGGTGTCAGCTGCGGCATTGGTGTGGGTGGGCTCGGTGGTGGTGGTGATGTCGGCGTCGGTCATAGAAACGTCGGCGGTGCTGACGGTTGCCTCAGCGCTCGCATTGGGCGCAGAGTCATCCTTCGGAACGAACAGAGAGTCTTCTTCGGCGGCATTGGGCTCTTTTGCTGGAGACGGCGCGGTGTTCTGGGGTGGTTCTTGGGCGGCTGCGGCCTGCGCGGCGCCACGACCGCCGCGGCCGCGGGAGCTGGAACCCCGCGCACGCCTGGCGCCCCGTCCCCTCATGGTTCCGTCGGCCTTGGGTGGCATGCTGGCGCTCAGAGTTGCAGTGTGCTCAACTAGATGGAGGATGACGAAGTTAGTGAGCTCCAGCTGCCGTCGGACTTTTTTCAAACTGAGTCAGTCAGAAGTCGGCGGCTGCTTTTAGCGGTTTGGTGGGCTCCACGCCAGCCAGGATGATGACTCTGGTTCCCCGCTTGGGTGGGCGACCAACCAGCACCGTTTCACTTTGGTTAACGTCCTGTACTGGGTTATGAGACGCACGGGGTTACGGGACAGCCAACGGGGAGCCAGATTGAGTCGTGTAGCATTTGCACCGATGTGGGTAGGTCAACGCAAAGCATCATCTTCGAAGGTGATATTGGACTGCTAGGCGGTTCGTTCCAGGCCAGCAAGCGCGGTGCTGAGCGTTTATGAAGGCGTGCCCACCTGCACCTATGCTATATGTGCACGAATGACGTCGAGATGCAATTCCATCATCGAGGCTTCCAACCGCCGAACCCGGGGAAATGGGCCCAGGACAGTCATAGACCAATCTCACCCTGTTCCGTATCCAGTCGTTCGACGAGCGAGAATCGTCACTGCTTTCTCGCATCAGATTCGATTGTAATGGTGGCCTCGTCTTGTGTGTTCTTATGCCCCTGGCGCATCCATCGGAAACCAAATGCTCGAGTGCTTCAATCAAATGCGAACGTCTTGCCTCTGAGCACAATTCCACCCAACAGCTTTCCCGCCGCATAGCCAGCATATGCCCCGCAAACAATGGTGACGGGCCATTTCTGCCACTCACGGTCCCTGATCAGTCGTCCAATTAGCACCGATCCATCGCACACAGCCGAGTGATGGAACTTACCAGTCCAGTGGAATTGGCACGGCACCGGCCCAAGCACCAAAAAGTGTTCCAATCGCAGCACCAAACACTTCGTCCGCCGGGACCATCAGCGCAACCAGCTCCCTCCACTTGGCACCGTCGACCCCAAATGCATAGATGGCGGGGACGGCAGCGAGGTATGCAATGTGGGCGGCACAGAGAACGGTGTGGCCGAGATGCGTCGTCAAGGGTGCTCCGAAGAGGACAAGAATGACGGAGACGAGCGGCACGCCGGCAATCGTAGAAAGGATGAGAGAGAGGACAGCGGTCTGAAGGTTAGCAGGGTTGAGAGAGAGCGGATAGAAGCTCCTACAGATACTTTGCTTCCAATGCCTGCTTCCGCCTTGCCGCTGGCACCTTTCCTCCGAGCACCACTAGAAGACTTGGAACCAGAGCCAGCAGCCGGCAGGCAAAGAATGGCGTAGACAACCTGAAGGACGCTCAATGGGACGAGGGCGTTGAACAGTGAGGGAACCGGATCTGCGACAATGCCATTGAATTGGATGGCGAAGATGGAAACGACGAGAATGGGGTGGATGTGCGTGTAGATGCGGGCGATGTCCGTGTTAAGGGTCTCGATGGGCTTGGAGGAGGAAGCGGGCGCCGAAGAGGACTGCGGGAAGGCGACCGAGGTGGCCTTGGCGGCGGAGCCCGCGGGTTCCTCGAAGCGCGTGAAGACTGTCTGAGGTTGTTGCGACATGTTGGTTTACCGGCTGGCCATCACTAGGGAAGCTCTGGGATGCGGGAGAGGTGTTCGCTGCCCGCCTCCGCTAGAAATTGGGCCGGAGCTTTCTCGGCCGCCGTGCACTCGACACCGCCAGCGTCAATCAATTACAATCATTTCAAGGAATGCACACTGTCTGCCATTACTATTGATTTTTCATACTTTGGTTTTTCGAGCAGGAATGATCAGGCACCATGAGGCGTGTAATCCCGTCACCAACTTGATGCAGCTCTCCCTCTACCGTGGCTTTCGGCCACTCAGCTGCTACCAGAAGGCACCAGATTCCTAAGAGAGAGATCATAGACGACATCCTCAACCTCCTTGACCTATTTACAAACACTCAGAACCATCTTAATACTGAAATCCCGGACAGGGTGCCTTACCTTGTACTTGATGGCGTCGCTACGCCTCCTCAGAGAGTCGTTCTTGAGGTTGAGGATCTGGAAGCCGGCATGGACATCCTTGATAAACTGGGAAATCTGCATCGGGCGCGTGTAGTCTCCGAGAGTGACGGAGTTGCGAGCGAGACGTGCCTATGTTGTGTCAGTTCCTGGAAGCTTTGTCAAGGCTCAGCCATCCTCGACGTACCAGCTCTTCAATCAAGGAGATAAGAGCCTGCAGGTACTCTTCTATGGTGATATGGAATGCGTCCTTGTCTTTCAGGTTGACTGGCACTACAGATAAATCAGTTGAGAGCACTTTCGTGGTGTTTATGTGTAGTAGCACACCGTTCATGATGCTTCCAACTTCCTCAATCGTCAACAAACGGCCGGGCTTGGTATCACTGCCCTCGGAAACAAAGCCTCCAAGGTAGCCGCCGTACAGAATCGTGAATATCTAAGCTAAGTCAGTATACCGCTAATCCTAATAGCAATATGGTCGGGTGGAAGAGACAAAGGCTCATTGGATACGTAAAGCATGGAGCTCTGACCCAAACGAAGAAGCCATCCCGGATTCTCAGCGTCCGCTTGGATCACAGTCAAGGGCGCATGTTCAGGATGACTTCCTGAAACGGGATCGTGATTGATTGCTCAATCTCTGCAAGCACAACTTACCGTGTCCTGAACCTGGCGAGACCAGATGCCATTGAACTTGTAGTACGGATGCTTGCTGGCGGCCTCGGCAAGCTTCTGGGTGGCCTCGATCTCCTGGCGGATGGCGCTCTCGGCGGCGGCGACAACAGCAGGCACTCAAAAAGTCAGCAGGCAGAGTCTCACCAGATGCCACGGTGCGCTACGTACGCTCAGCGGAGGAAGTTGAGTGAGCACGGGCAAGGACCGACTGAGCAAAACGGCCTGCAAAGAATTAGCGCACGCGGCAAATGGAAGGGCCTAGTTTGACGTGCCGTGTTTCTCCAAGGTCTGGATGATCTCGCGGAGCTCCTAGTAGGTACGGTCAGGCTAGGGTGGTGCGGCGGATGGGTGATGCGCGTAAGGCAAGGCTCACCTCGCGCACGCTCGAGTCCTGGTCGACACGCGCCTGGAGCTGCTCGAAGATAGCCGGATCGACCATTCCCTGTCTCTCAGTCATTGTGGCAGCGGTTGGTGCTCTTGGCGGAGGGTTGGTGTTGCAGTCAGAGTTTGCCTGCGGCGGAAGTTGGCTCTGTTTGCAAACGCGGCGCACGGCAGGAACGTTGCATCACTCGCTACATCTCACAGATGGGCATTTTACGCTTCATTCAGGAGATCCTAACTCCGCACATGGCAATGCGCGCTGCCTTGCTAATTACGACCGCGTGTGATGTTGGGTTCGCACTGCCGCCGCCGCACGGCCCACCGCCGCAGTGAGACTGCAAAAATGTATATACGCGCCACAAACAACGGCGACGGTTTCGACATGCAGTCTCCCAGGGCTCACGCTCACATCTCACGCAGCCTCACTCGCAGGTCTCTGTTGCTTCCCTCCTTCTCACAACTCAAGCACGCGAACACCACGGATGACGCTGCTGGCCAAGGACACGGCACCCCTCAACACCTGCGCAAAATTTTGCAACTTCCACAACGCGACAACGCGACGCTACAGCACACTGCGAATGTGCAGTGCATTCTTCACGATGTAACACGGAATCAATCTTCCTCAAGCACCTGCGCAGGGCAAGCATCTCAACGAAAATGTAGTGTTCGCGTCAGCCCGAGGCAGTGAAATACGGGCGACACTGTGGGCGGCGACATGAGCAAGCTCAGCGGCCGTCGCCCGGGATCCAAAAACAAGATTAATCACGAATGTCTCCGTAGAGACGTTTCAGAGATTAAACTGAAAAGAACAGATACTACACTTGATCTAAGCCAAAAGGCAAAGAGAGCTGAAGAAGAAAATATCTGGGGCGAGGGGAGCGCTGCTTATATAGCTTGTCGACTGGCAGCTGACTCAGCGACGCTAATTCCGTTCCCACTCTCGTGGGCCACGGTCCACATGCGAAGGGCAGGTGGCAGGGTAGCGGAGGAATCGCCGGGTAGGTTGCGTAATGTGCAGTGAAAGTGGTGGTGGAACCAAGGGACAGCCCGCAAAGGGACGGGCGCGGGCCGGTGCGATGACGGCATGCCCGGGCGCATGGAGGTTCTCTGGCATGTCTCTTGGGGAGAAGTTGGTTGCGGCCCTGGAGGCGGAGGAGCCGCTTCATGCTCGATCGCGGGTGCCTGCGCCGGTGACGTCGAGGCCCGGTCGGCTGGCGCTGCATAGGCGGCCAACGGCGAGGCGACGAGAGCTGACCGCTCGTTATGAAGATAGATAGCTCAGTAGTAGTCGCAGCCCAACCTCAGCACTGGATTGGAAGCCCCGCCATTCGCGCAGGCGCGCCTCCCGCGGCCTCTCGGAAGCTAGCGGCCAAGGTCGCCGCGATGCCGGCCTCTGTTTGGCGCCCGCCTCGCAAGATGCCACGCGACGCGACTCAGGCCGCTTGCTCGCAGCCTTTCTTCTCATCAAATCGCGGCCGTGATCGCCGCAGCAAGCGTGTTGGGCCGCGCCCCCAAAGACCAGGCATCCTAAACATGTCCACTCTGCCGCAGTCAGGCGGGGCGGAGCGCATCCCCCGCGACCAACAACGGCGGAACGGTGCAATAAAGCTCCAAGTCCTTCCCATCCTGTCACGTACACCCTCCGCCCTCCAGCTCACTCTCCTGCCATGAGTAGCCAACGTCCGTAGCCTAGCGCGCGATTGCTGCCCGCCATGTCCTTCAAGCTGCCGCCCCTCCAAACCGTAACTCAGTGCGCCTCTCTTGTCACCGCCACCCGAGCAATATGGGAACTTTCTCGCATGGTCCGCCAGAAGAAGCGAGAGGTCGACCAGACAAGGGAAGTCGAGGACCTGCTGGACGAAATCGAGGACTTCGTCCACGAGGGCGTCCTGACCAAGCGGGAGTGGAAGGCCTTTTGCTTCACCGTCGAAGAGGCGCTTTCGAAGAAGGAATGCACCCCGCGCGAGGCACAAGCGAAGGTTCTGGACTTCCTGGAGGCTCTGCATTCCATCGCACAAGAGTTCCAGGACGAGGACGGCGCCTACCTATCCGAGCCAGAAGGCGTCGACCATCACCGGCACCGCATCGAGCACAAGGCACCGCACCCTCGCCGCGACTCCGCCGTGAACACGTCCAGAGAATCCCAGTCGAGATCTCGCACCGCCGCGTATCCGCCTTCGCCACGTCTTCCCCGCTCGCAGACGGCTCCTTCACCCGATCTACATCTACGCAGAGCATCTGCCCCGGTAGTTCATCACCACTACCATGCACGCTCTCCAGGGACTACGGTGCCTGCCACCCGGGGAGAACCTGCCCCCGGTATCCCTCACGTGCCAGTTGCATTGCCCAGCCAGTCCCAGAATGGTCAACAGTATAGGCCTCCAAGACACGTGAGCGACCCCCGCCTGAATCCGCCTCTGCCAATGAAGCTTGCTAAATGTGGGAATCTAGTCTTTCGCATCCGCGTCAGCGGCCCCAGCTGCCAGCGGCACCTTCTCGCCAGGAACTAGTGTAGGCGCGTTTTCTCCAGGCCATATGCTACCTAACCAACCCACCTATTACCCTAATGCGCCACCTTGCGTGTTTGCTCCAAGCGCTGCCTCTCCCTTCGCAGCTGGCGCCAGCGGTCCTGCATCTCGTGCGTATTCACATGGTGGACATGCAAGTCCGGCTGGGCACGCGTCTCCCACTTTCCACATAAATGGCACTGCCTCTCCACCACACTCCAACTACTCAGGCCCACTTCCCGTACCGCCATCGCGATACTTCACTCAGCAGGGCTGGGTTCCCTTGCCCACGCAGGCCCCAGGGGGTCCACCATCTCCAGCGTCAACTGTTCCGTCGCACGACTCATGGAGCGCGAACACGACGTTCCCTTTCCCGACTTTTCTTGAGAGTCGTAGCCGAGACCAGAGCAGTTCCAACAGCAACCGCCCCAGCGCTGGTTCCACCCCTCCCCACTCCCATTCCAGTCCTGTCCACAGAGAATCCACGACGCTGGCCCAGGATTTGCCTCCCGCGAAGGCTGCTTCAAGTGCAGCATCTTCGCCCGCCGTGCCACCATCACCCATTGGTCCAACAAGCGCCTACGTAAATGGCCCAAGCAGTCAGCAGGGCAGTCCTCGTGGCTTCATGAGTCCGACCCAAGAGGCTCAGGCACAGCGTACAGCGGCTGCGAAGCTTCGCGAACACGAGCGTCGACAGAGTCATGCCCAGGCCCTTTCCGAGGAGATAGGTGTGCCCAACATAGACATTCCGCCGCCGCCGAATGCAGAATATCGCCAGCAGCAAAGGCCGTCAGTCAACTGGGCCAGTGATTTCGATGATGACGGGAAGGTCAACGATACTAAGCAGACGACCCCGCCTACGGACTCGGTCTCGGAGGCAGGAACGTATATGAACCCTACTGGTGACAAGAACAAGAGGCGACGGAGGAGACAATGATCCGATTGAGCCACATTCCGTATGTTGAAAGCTCACTTGAAGAGGATATCCCTCTTCGCACGGAAGCAAATGTCAATCGGCCTCGATGGTAGACTTTGGACCTCGGCATCTGCTCATCTAATTCCATCAGCTACACCAAGCATTGGTCTTTTCTTGGTCATGCTCTCATCCTTTTTCTTTCCTGATTCTGCACCTATCGGCTTGCCATATCACTGCACATCCAACTCTCTTCTTTCTTGCTGTATGGTACCTATAGTTGCTGTTATATACCCTCTCAAATTGCCTAATATGATGATATATCAGCGCGGATTTAATAGATAGTATAAGAAGTTAGGGCATCAACTTTATAATGTGACTCTGTTGAAAGTACTTCGATGAAGCTACACAGAGGAATTGGGGGTAGAACTAATCTACTTGGTACGTAGACCTCACCACAGCCGTGACTGTGAGATTGTGTTGTCATGCTATCATGTATGCCGGCTTAATCCGGAATGTTGACGCTTCCATGTCTTCGCATCAGCCTTGCCGTAAGAGACAGGAAGTCACTCTGAACGGCACATTTTGCTTATGAATAAGGCATTGGCTACTCGTATTGTCGAGCTAGTAACTGTGCCGATGCAAAAGCTGACTCCCACGAATCTGTTGAATTACACGATGGCCTACACCACTTCCAGGCAAGGACCACACCCCTTCAAGCTCTGACCTCAACGCCTTGAGCCCCGACTCCGGCTCCTGCTCCTATCTCTCCTCCGATCCCTATCCCTCTCTCTACTCCTGTTCCGATCATCCCTCGAGTTCCCTCCCGCTCTGCCACCCCCAGGGATGTACCGATCGATGTCACCACGGCTCCTATAGTCGCGATCTCTCTCTCTATCTCTATCCCTAAATTCCCGGTCCCGGTCTCTATCTCTATCCCTCCTCAAGCCTCCGCTGCCGGGGATGTACCTATCCGTCTCGGGAGGACTCCTGCTCCTCGACCTACCGCCCCTGAAACCGCTCCTTCGTGGCGCCGGGCTTCGACTCCCACCGCGGTAGCGGCCACCGGACGGACTGCGCGAGCGGTTGCGGTAGCTGCTGCGCCTATCGTATCGGTCACCGCGATCGCGAGCATCATAGAAGCGGCTAGACCGACGGCGATCATCGTCGTAGCGGGAAGAGCGGGGGATACTTGGAGAGCGCGAGTGGTGGCGGTTACGGCGCGAAGCGGTGGCACGACTACGCGAGCGCGAGTGGCCACCCCGGTGTGAATCTTTGTCTCTGGAGCGAGAGCGTTCGCCGCGGCGCGACTCGCGGTCGTGGTCACGCTCAGCGCGTGAGGAGCGGATTGAGCCCGTAACAGATGGGGCACGGACGGATCGAGCGTCTTCTTTGGTGCACTCTTCTTTCTTGAAAATAGGCAGTTCTTCCTTTCTCGATATAGTGTCCTCGAGCCTCGGCGTGGTGGGAGAAGGAATGGGCGCCTTGTCCTTGGAGTCCAGCCTTGCTAAGCGCTGGGCTGCAGGGTCGCGCGGCACGATGGACTTAGGGACCAGTGACTTGCGGCTGGGCGGCTCCAAAGAACTAGACCTCTCCAGTTCAGGGCGTTGACGGGATTTTTCGAGCGCTTTGCTCTCTTCAAGAAGCAGGCTAAGGGCTTCTTCATCGGATATTTTGACCTCCTCGGCAGTCTTTTCAATCTTATCAGTCTCTTCAGCCGGCTTGCCGCGGTCCGGAGAAGAAGGGCGCGCCTCCGGAGTGGGTGATGGTCGCCTTTCCTTGCTCCGATCTCTGTGCTTGTCCCCACTTCTGCTCTTATCCCTATGCTTGTCCTTACTTTTGTCTCTACTCCGGTCCCTACTTTTGGCTCTGTATCTGCCTCTGCTCGTGTCCCTGCTTGTCGATCTGCGGCGTCTGTCTCGGTCCCGGTCCCGCTCATAACGGCGGGAGCGCTCACGCTCGTATTCCTCATCCTCACGGCGTCGTTTTTCACGCCGTTCCTCCCTCTCACGCTCCCACTGTCTCTCTCTCTCCCGACGTTCTTCGCGCTCCCGTTCATACTCGCGCTGACGCTCGGCCTCCCTCTCCTCGCGCAGTCTGCGGCGAGCTTCCTCACGCTCTTGGCGTTCCTTCTCCCTTCTTTCCTCCTCCTCGCGCTTGCGGCGACGCTCCTCCTCTACCTTTTTCTTCTCCTCACGTTCCCGCTGCTCCTCCATCTCCAGGCGGGCGTCGCGGGCCTTCTGTCGTACTTCACGGCGCTGTTCAGCTTCCCTCAAATAATCATCCTCCGTCTTACTACCGCGGAAAAGCTCTTCGTTTGCGGCTTCATCTCCAATATCGGCACGGCGGATCTCGCGCATACGGGCCTCGGCGCCAGCTTGCTCCTCGAGGACGGAGTGGAGGATGTCGCGCACACGAGTTTCGGCGGCGCGGTAGATTTCGCTACGCTCGGCGGCACCTTCCAGCAGGGGAGCGGCTATGCGACGATCTTTGGAGAGGAGGGTGGGGTTGCGGGTGGTCTCGCTCTCGCCAAGCTCCTCCAGCGACTGGATGAGGGTGGGCTTCGCATCCTATCGGCGTTGTGGTCAGCAGGCGTAGGGTAGAGATAAGAAGATATGATGGCTCACACTCTGTTCAAACTTGTTGAAAGCATCCTTGCGCAGGGTGTCGAACTCGCCCTTCTTCTTGAAGGTATGCAGAATAGCCTCAATGGCAGCGCGCTTGTTCTGAGTGAGCGGCAGGTCGGAGGTCTTGAGCTTTTTGCGGGCGGTGACGGGGTCGGGCAGCGCATCGGCCTCTTGCCCGAGCGAGCGCTTGCGTCGGTCGACTTGGGCCATGGTGTGGTGTTGCGACGTTGCGCGAGGGGACGCGAAAGAATGTCGCGGTCGCAGCGGCGATGGCGGATGGACGAATAGCAGTGGAGATGGACCTGCTCACTCGCGCTAGGACGGTCGGGGCCGCGGCAGCCGCAACAACGCAACCTAGGTCGAGGGCACTGCTTCCACCTCCAATACCACCACCCCCACACGCCCGACCCCTGCCGAGCAGCCACGCCCGATAGCCCGCTGCTGTTCACCTCTTCGCACGCTTGCAGCCCAAGCCCCCCGTCACACAATGGTCTCCAAGGTTCTCTTCTGGAGCGGCTTCGGTACGCCTGTCCGGACTCCTCATCCGCCGCACCACCGCTGGCTGTGTCCGCGTGAGCCGGCATTGGCTGACCTGTCGTCGCTTCCACAGGTGTCGCTGTCCGGCTATGGCAGCTGGGCATGGAGATGCGCCCGTTCTTCAACAAGGGCTCGCTCTGGGCCTACCCTCTGTACGCGACCATCGGAGGCAGCTTCGGCTACTGGCTGCAGGGCGTCGAGTCCCGCCAGTACAAGCTCCTCGCCGACCGGAAAGATGCTCTGCTCGAGAAGCGCGCCCGCGTTGCCGAGCAGGAGAAGACCGCCGCATAGGACTGGGAAGTGCAAAGGGAGGGATCTAGGAGGAATTGGCAGAAAACGAAAAATCGCCATGGCGCAAACATCGAGGCGGAGGAAAATGCAGGAAGGAACACTGTGGACCGGCTTGTACTACCCCAGGGAATGGGGGCTATCATATCTGAGGTGCTCAAGTGCACATCTATCCGATGCATGTGATGCCCGGGCCAACCCAGCCCACGGCGCACAGAGCTCGAAATACACCTTTTTCTCAATTGCCAAGCGTGCATCTCATCGGCGTCGTGATATGGGTTGGCGGCGACAGCGCGTAGGCGATGACGTTGCAGCCTATAACTGTCGGCACCGGCGTCGCGCGTTGTGTCTCCCCTTCCGGCCAAAGTGTCAGCCAGCGCCCGAACGGCACCGCCAACTATCCCTCGCGTTCTCTGCCATGCAAGGTGCCCTCTTCGCGTGAGCTTTCCATCCTATACGTGTTCTGCTCGCGAGCCCGTGAAGCCCCGCTTATCTTCCTCCATTGCTGCCGCGCCTCGCAGCGCTCGCGTCTTCTGCCGTCTCGATCCACCATGGCACTCCCTATCCTTGGAGAGTCGATCAAACCCAAGGGGATCGTCGTCTTCTCCGGCGGAAGTGCTGCGAACAACCTAGTCGACGTGTTCAAGACGGTTGCCGAACGGAAGCAATGCTCTCTAAGCTACGTCATTCCCATCAGCGATAACGGGGGCAGCACGTCGGAGCTCATCCGCGTCTTTGGGGGCCCAGGTAAGCGTGCATCGGCCGTGTGAGCGCTATTCGCTGACGGAATCCAGGCATCGGTGATTTGCGGAGTGCGTCCAGCACACCCGGCTAAGTCCTTTCTGTTGCCCTAACCCGCCTCGCAGGTCGTCTCGTCCGACTCATTCCTGAGAACGGGGACCCGGAAAGAGCCGCCGTCAAGGCCTTCTTCAACCATCGGCTTTGCTTGGACGCCGATGGAGCAAGGCATGAGTGGCTCGACATAATCGAGGCCCGTCACGAGCTGTGGGACAACGTCTCTTCGGAGAAGAAGGAGCTGATTCGCTCGTTCCTGAACTTACTGAATCTGGAGATCGTGAAGAGACTCCGTCCAACATCCACTTTCAACTTTTCGTCTGCCAGCATCGGGAATCTCTTTCTCACCGGGTAACCAAAACTTGCAGCCTCTGATTTTCGACCGCCCCTCCTGACCTCCTACAGTGCCCGTCTCTTCTCTGGCAGTCTTGAATCAGCCATATACCTTCTCAGCAGCATCTGCGGCGTGCCGTCTAACACTGCCGTCCTTCCGGCCATCAACACCAACTTCTCACACCACATCAGTGCCGGCCTCGCCAATGGCACCGCCATCACTGGTCAGAATGCCATCTCACACCCCTCAGAGCCCACCGCTCTTCCCGACATGACCTCCAAACCCCCGGATGACACCGAGGACGACGACATTGTCGAAGACGCCAACCTTCCCGGCTCTCTTCCCATGCTGCGTAAGCCAAACATCATCTTCAGTAAGGCCGAAGAAGAAGACCTCCCCGCTCGTATCGACCGCATTTGGTACATCAACCCTTATGGCCAAGAGATTCGGCCGCCAGCCAATCCGAAAGTTGTCTCGGCTATCGCCAACGACAGCCAGGCTGTTGTCTACAGCATCGGTTCGCTGTACACCTCCATCATCCCCTCGTTGATACTACGAGGAGTCGGCGCCGCCATCGCCGCGACTCCGGCCGTACGACACAAGATTTTAATTTTAAATAGCACCGTTGACCGTGAGACAGGACCGTCGTCCCAGCCGTTCGGTGCGCTAGATTTCGTCGCCGCCATTTCCAGAGCGGGTGCCGAAAGTAGGGCACGCGGTGGGGCAGATACCATCACACCCCTGGAGTACAGGAAGTACGTGACGCATGTCATTCACCTCGAGGGTGCTGGCACGCCTGTTGTGAACAGAGCCGAGTTGGCGGTACTTGGTATCGAGACAGTGCGGCTGTATGGAAGAAGAGTCGGCGGAAGCGGGGGCCAAGGAGAGGGGTTCCTGAGGTATGACGAGAATGCGCTTACCCAGGCGCTGGAGGTGGTTATTGGCGGTGGGAAGGATTTGAGAGGTGATAGAAGCAGGAGAAACACGTTGGATAATTAGCTGGCGTAGCTCCTATCGCTTCTATTCGCGGCGACAATAGATCCATAGAGCTACAGTAGATGATACAAGACAGCACAAGTCTCCCCAGTGACCCGTTCTCCTCCTCAACCTGCCAATCCAAAGCAAGATAAGCAAAGCTACAGCGAGATTCAACCCCATCATAGCTACGAAACATCCGTATGCCATGCCGTACGACGGGCGGAACCGGCTGAAAGTAATGTGTACCATTACAAGCACATATTCCAAGGCAAAGGAAAACAAGGAGACGGTACCGGCGTTCTCGTCCGGTGTCGCAAATGACACTTTACGTACACCTCCGGAAGAATACAGGCCGCACATCACACCATCCACACGAGTGTCTCAATGACCCAGTACATAGAAGTACAG
The DNA here is from genome assembly GCA_023087385.1 of Diplodia sapinea. NCBI lineage: Eukaryota > Fungi > Ascomycota > Dothideomycetes > Botryosphaeriales > Botryosphaeriaceae > Diplodia > Diplodia sapinea. The sequence goes on along the minus strand of JAJMYO010000327.1, from coordinate 10,704 downwards.
AAAGTCCGCATCATGCTGATGCCTACAGGCTGTTCCACTGCATCAGCATGGCTTCCTTGATGCCCACTTGTTTCCACTTACACTTTCCCAGGAATCCTGCATCGCTTTATTGAGATGTTAAAATAAAAAAAATAAAAACCCCGTCAACATTGGCACCACAGCAATTTGCTAGTGACTACTAATCTGACAAGCCTTCCTCCCCAATTTCGGGCAACTTCTAATTTCATTTAGCTAGCATCTTGTCGTGAAAACCTAGTTTCACTGTGTTATAATCTATTACATCCGGTGTAACACCAGATTTTCGTCAACACCTGCCCACCGGGTAAAGCTGCTATGGGCTACTACGTATTGCAAGCAAAATATGATAGATAAGCGATGTAGGGCAGGTGATGGGTGAGCAGATGAATACGTTCACTGTGGGATGTAGGTAGCTTCAGCAGGCCACTTGAGAATACCACTCAATAGTAAACATGGTGAAGCTCGAATTCATATGCTAGGAAGCATCCCCACTGGCAGTCAACTCTAGAAGTGTAGATTGGGTATTCACGCAAACAATTCATGAAGCCACCTTTCCGCCGGATCGCCCCCAATGCTCGTTAAATCCTGACCCAACAAGCCCCTAGCATGATTCTGTCTTGTTTGTCTTGCCTCCCGCTCCACCGTGATCTAAGCAGAGGATCAGAAATGTGGTAAGCTTGGCCTCTTGTCCATGGAGATCATCCACGAATCGTCGTGCCGTGGATATGATAGATCCTTTGGTAGCTGGGCTCCATTTCTGCCCCTATCATTCCAGGCTCGGGCCCCGTCGCCGCACCTGTCTCTTTGATACAGCAATCAAATGCCTTACTTGAGTGCTGGCTTATTACAGCTTCGTCAAGCAGATCACTTTCTCGTGATTTCAGCTCGTGCAGATTCCCCCACAGGATGAAAAGCTTCTCTCGAAGTTGGTTAAGGGTCCTCTCATCCTTGCGTAGACTATTGCAACTGGGTCAGCGCATGAGCTCGACAGATCATAGAGGGAGCTCTTTTGCTCACTCTGCAGCATCAAGACAAAGAAGACATTCCGCATCTTTGTCGAATACTAGGAGCGGTATCCTGACGGGGCTTTTCGCTCCAGGGGGATGCTTTGCATCCTCTACCAACAGGCAGAAATGCCATTCCCAGCGCTGGGTGCCGGTCGAGAGTGCTGTGTAAGTCGTCGAGCTTTGTGTTTGATCTTCTTCATGCGCGTCATTGAACTCGGGGTTATCCAGTGATTTTGAAAAATCCTCTAGGTTCTCCGGCCAGAAATCGACGACCCGAACCCGAGATTTGTACATTGCATTCACGAAGGGCAGCTCGCACTCTACTCCGTTGGGCGTCTTATACAGGCGTCGTTCGTTGTTCTCAATGTCAGCCAACCGCGTCGTTGCATCTTGGGGTCTCTCGCATTTCACTATCCCAAGTTAGTAACAACTCGACAGAGAGGGCCAGGAAACTTGCCATGAGGGTTGAGCCCCGAGTAGTCTGAGTCGCTCGCTGGGTCCTCTGTTTGTGCCGCTGCTTGCTTTTCTTTTTTCCCCATTGCCCTTTTCTCCTTTCGATTTTTCTTGCGTGATTGCTTTACCATCCCTCGCTGCTCTCGATTCCTCATTGCCATCATGTGAGTCTCCTTCCGCCTTTCCAATTCATAGACCCGCGGGTCCCGATGCTTGTTCTGCATCGAGACGACATTTACGCGGTGTGGATAGTGTCTGTCCTCATGCAACGCGCCCTCGAGGTATGTACCTGACCTGTCCATCTTGATGTGGACATTCTTCAATTCAACGATCTCTTCTTCCCCGATTTTGTCGAAGGCAGTAGCGTGGGGTCCCCAGAGCTTCACCTGCAGAGTCATCTGTCCAAACGGCCCTGACCATGCTTTCCGGCGGTTCAGGCCCGTGTAATCGTATGTATCACCGTCCCTGCTGGTGTCGAGGTCCACGTCTTCGTCGGGATGTTTGTACCCATAAAGGAGATTATTCTCCGTATAGTCTGTGACATAGATCTCACCAGCACGTGGGTACATTTTGACCACCTCGACTACCAGATCGAAAAACTGCCCTGGGCCAACGCTCTTGATGAGACCAAATTTGTCAGTCGGTTGCCTAGAAGGCACGTTCACAACAGAGCCTGATTTCAAGGTTGAGTTCGAGCACAGGGTATGGTGGAGCGAGATGGCCCATACTTGTTGCTCTGGGGTAGGTGGTTTAGTGTTTTGTGGCATGGCCGAATAGTGTAGCATTTGGCCTGAGGCATAGGAGTCGTTGAAGTGAGGGTCGGGCATGGCATTCGAGGGGAATACTATGCACTCGCTGAAGTAGTGTCGCAGCAAGATGGGTGTGTTGGATTTCTCGTAAAAGTAGACCTGGCAGGGCAAGTCAATACGAAGCCAGCCTGTTTGCTGTTGGACGCATGCCTTGAACTTTCGCAGAATGACCGTGTCGCCAACTGTCTCTATTTTCGGGGCTTGTTCTCCAGATTTGATGAACCATCTGGCTCGGACATCCCGGCCCTCGCCAAGCTTGGCGGTGACGGAGTGGTCCTGTAGCTGGACAGCGAATTGCAGGTCTGCGGCATGGTCAGCCGGAGCGTCTATACGGGCGAATTGGCGTCTACCAGAGCCTCTCGAAGGCTTTGTTGGCAAGATCTCGCTGACGACACCAATGACATTCACCAGCGGGACTCTTGAGTCTTTTGAGTCCTTTGAGTGTGCAAGTGCCTGCTCGATAGTGACGAAGCCGTCCAGCTGTCTCATAGGTGCTCCTAGCGGCATGGTGGGTGCGGAGTCGACGCGTCACTCGTCGTGGGGGCAGGAAGCCAAAAAGCCGGTTGGTGGTGGATGCTCAGGGCGCCGACAAAATGGGGAAGGTCACGGAAGCGTGCAGGACATTGCCCGCCCTACCACGGCTGCGGCGTCACAGGCGAGTAGTGGATGGGCGACCATTGGCCGGCGCCTGGTGATCGGCTGGTGGGGCACACGGCGCTGCTGCTGGTGCGGCGGTTGCGACTGCAGCAGGCGGCGCAACAAGAAGGCGGGAGGGGAGGATGGCCGCAGGCTCCGCGCTTCTAAGGTCGGCACTTGCAGCGGCGCGTGCAGACTGCCCAGGCGCTGGCGCTCGCTGCGTCCCGTCGTCATGCCGTGAGCAGCGCTTGCCAAGACGCGTCCGCTGACTCATCTGCGCTAGTCGAAAACAGAGCCCAATCCTCGCAGGGCTGTTGCCCGCATTATTTTCCGCCCGCTCGACCTGACCCTCCAAACACCCCACGAGCTTCTTGCCTCACCTTGCACCCGCGCTGCCTGCAGCGATCCTCATCCTCTAAATCTTTTTCCCACCACCCGCGCCCGTCTCGTCCGCCGCTGCGAAGCCCCGCCACCATGGCCGATCGCTACATTCCCGAGCACCGTCGCACGACGTTCAAGGCGAAGAACACCTTCAAGCCCGATGAGCTGCGCCGCCGCCGCGAGGAGCAGCAGGTCGAGATTCGCAAGCAAAAGAGGGAGGAGAACCTTGCAAAGCGCCGTGGCATCGCTTCCCGCGAGGGCGGTGGCCCCGGTGCTGCGCTGGGCGCCGCTCCGGACAGCGATGATGAGGGTGGAAACATCGAGAGCCAGGTACGCCACCCCGCGCTGTCATCCACGCACCCTGCCCACGCGAACGTCAACTCCTCGTCGTCGTGGCGCTGCCGCTTGTCCGCCTTCCGCCTTGTGCTCAGGCTTTTATTGCCGCTGTTTCCCCGCCTGATAGTTGCCGGGCGAACTGGCCACCCCTTATCCTTATCCACCAGCACGAGCCGCCACGAGGACCATGACTTCCTCTTTGAAAGCGTCAATGCTCAATTTTTTGGATGCGGTCGCTGACATGTTGCGCGCAGCTCAACGAGGAGCTCCCCCAGATGGTCAAGGGCGTCTTCTCCGAACAGATAGACGAGCAGATTCAGGCCACCACCAAGTTCCGCAAGCTCTTGTCTAAGGAGCGCAACCCTCCCATTGAGCGTGTCATCGAAACCGGTGTCGTGAGCAGATTCGTCGAGTTCCTGCGCTCTCCCCACACCCTCGTCCAGTTCGAGGCAGCATGGGCCCTTACCAACATCGCCTCGGGTTCTGCTCAGCAGACCCAGGTCGTCATTGAGGCTGGTGCCGTTCCCATCTTCGTCGAACTCCTCAGCAGCCACGAGCCCGATGTCAGAGAACAAGCCGTTTGGGCTCTGGGCAACATTGCTGGTGACAGCCCCGCATGCCGCGACTTTGTTCTGCAGGCTGGCGCTCTCAGGCCGCTTCTCAACCTGCTCGGCGACAGCCGCAAGTTGAGCATGCTCCGCAATGCTACTTGGACATTGAGTAACTTCTGTCGTGGCAAGACCCCACAGCCTGACTGGCAGACCGTGAGTAGGCCCGGATTTTTTTGTGATGTCCGCAAATGCTGAAATTCACCCGGTAGATTGCCCCTGCCCTTCCCGTCCTTGCAAAGCTTGTCTACTCGCTTGATGATGAGGTCCTGATTGATGCCTGCTGGGCGATTTCCTACCTTTCCGACGGCTCCAACGACAAGATTCAGGCCGTCATCGAGGCCGGCATTCCTCGTCGCCTTGTCGAGCTTCTGATGCACGCTTCAACCTCGGTGCAGACCCCTGCTCTGCGCTCTGTCGGCAACATTGTCACCGGCGACGACGTTCAGACCCAGGTCATCATCAACTGCGGTGCTCTGCCTGCTCTTCTCTCTCTGTTGAGCTCTACCAAGGATGGCATCCGCAAGGAGGCCTGCTGGACCATTTCTAACATTACCGCTGGCAACTCGACCCAGATTCAGGCCGTCGTTGACGCCAACATCATTCCGCCGCTCATCCACCTTCTTTCGAACGGAGATTTCAAGACGCGCAAGGAGGCTTGCTGGGCCATTTCCAACGCAACCTCTGGTGGTCTCCAGAAGCCCGACCAGATCCGCTACCTCGTGTCGCAGGGCTGCATCCGCCCTCTGTGCGACTTGCTGGCCTGCCCTGACAACAAAATCATCCAGGTGGCTTTGGACGGCCTGGAGAACATCCTCAAGGTTGGCGAGATGGACAAGGAGGCCACTGAGGGCGGCGAGCCGATCAACCGCTACGCGCTATTCATTGAGGAATGTGGTGGCATGGAGAAGATCCACGACTGCCAGAATAACGCGAACGAGGAGATCTACATGAAGGCCTACAACATCATTGAGAAGTACTTCTCGGACGAGGACGACGCGGCCGGCGACATGAACGAGCTGGCTCCTCAGCAAGGCCAGGACGGCACGTTCGGCTTCGGCGCCCAGCCCCAACAGCAGAACTTCAACTTCGCCAATGGCGGCGACTCGATGGATATGTGAAGTGGCAGCCAAGCGTAGTCCGGCGCAGACCTGTCGACAGGATGCGGCGGATGATTGCAGCATTCTAGCGGCGGCTCCTCCCGACCATGTTCGCGCGTAGTCTCGTCCGATTCGTTGTGCCATACATACCGACAGAGGACAGGCCAGCGCTGCTCTTGCCTTAGCGTCAGACCGGGGCATCGAGCACGTGTGCCGAATCTGGACAAACTCGAGGACTGCATTGCTTTTCCGTAGCAACATCGACGGCCAAAATCCCTTTCAGCCCCAAAACACACCCAATACCACCTTTCCGCCCCCCGTCTCCGCGAGTCGTGCCCCCTTCGTCATGACAGATCACGATCCCCCAACGATTCACCGTCATGTATTCTCCCTTTAGCAGTGGCGAGCTGCCACTGGCATCATCATATCCCTGGCGTTCTCACCCGATTCCCGAGTTCTGGTTGTGTCTTCTATACGGCAAGGGTATTCTTCGTGCTGGCGGTTGTTCATAGACACTCCGTAGGAATTGATTCCGAGGTCTGTTGCAACAAACGCGATGCCGATCAGTGTGACTTTATATCCGCGTGGAGCAACAGCGCGCGGCGGAGACGGCGCGGTTCCCAAAATAGGTTTGAGCGAATTCTGTCGGCAAGGGTTGAGGTAACGTCGTGCAGAGGCGGCAGGGATGAATATTTGCGGCGTTGGATGCAGGCAACTTCACACAACGGCAAGCCCAGGCCGGCGCGCACAGTGAGTATCGACTTCGACTTCGATGACACGACTGGGATGTAGGCTTGTTGGCCGGTAGTTCGCGGACATTACGTAGTAAGCGGGGATGTGGAGAGAGGGCGCAGCACTGTGACGCACTGTTTTGATACGAAGTGTCCGGTCAGCCGACTTCAGGTGGCTTGATATAGAGTTGAAACGGCCAAGGTCAGGTCCTTGCAGAGCTGAGCGAGTTTCTGGGGCGATGTCAGATCCTCCGTCGCGGAGAGGCTGGATTCGCGTGAGGCAGCAAGCGCGGCGGTGCACGGATGGCTTGCAGCGGGCGAAAACCGGTTTGCATTGGCTCGATCGGGTCTAAATCTCGCAGGCCTAGCATGCAAATGCCGGGGCTTTGGGCCAGCTGAAGCGGCCGGCAGTGGTGGTTGCTGCGGTAACGCTCCCGCCCGGCGCGCGGCTCGTAAACACTAGCTTCAACACCAGGTCGATCCCGCGTCTAAAGACGCGCTACGTACCCACCTCCTCGCCTCTGCGCTCTTCGCCTCGCCTCCTCCTCGCTCTCTGAGAACATCGCCGAAGCTCGCTCGAGAGCGTTTGAGGCCTCGCGATCCCTCGCCGCCCGCCCCGCGCCCACGATCGTTACCACCTCCCCGAGCCCACCACTCGGAGCAGCTCGCGTATCTGCACGCCCGTCGCTCGGAACGCCTTCCGACTGCCTTCCTGCAGTGTTGCATGACACGTAGTCATCTTGCTGCGTTTTCGCACGCGCGCCTGCACGGCCATGGACACTAGCTACCTATCGCAGCAGGTCACCACCATCATCGGCCAGCTCCACGGCCTCTTCGACGAGATTGGTGTCCCCGACCATGAGCGCGAATCACGCGAGGCAGAGGTGCGTATGTTGCTGCACGGTCACGTGCTCCTCGTGCTGACGTAGCTTGCAGCTTTTCTCAGCGCTGTCCGCAACACTGAACAACCAGTTGAAGCTGGTGAATGCGTACGTCCAATCCACAAGCCTCGTGGGCTTAACACAACTGATGTTGTGACAGGGAGAAGAACGAGAAGGTTGAGGAGGCGCAACGCCTGATTAAGACCGTCAGGCAGCTGGAGGCTTCGTTGGAAGGCAGGACCGCACGCGACAGTTACAACCCGGAGGACGAGGACCTACAGATCACGTATCCTCTAAGCCGCTGCATCCAAACCCTCAGGGAGAAACAGAAGGCTGTTGGTAGACAGCACCGCGAACGCTTTGAGCAGGTTAAAAGCAAGTTGAAATCTCCCTGCCCATGTCAACGACCCGCATGTTAACAGCTATCAGAACTTGCGCAAGCTCTTGAATCATACGCCTCGCATCTCGAACCCTCCTTCCTCCAGATTAAGCTCCCTCCGACATCGCCGAATGTGAAGATCTCCCCGACCTTCGATGTTTCGCCGTCGTATGTCGATTCCCTCGATGAGGAATTTTCGCGAGTTTACGAAGAATATACCCGTCGCGTGGGATGGGTACAGTCAACGGCGGACGAGGTCATCACGCTGTGGGCCGAGCTAGGGACGCCTCAAGCACAGACCGATCCTGCTATTCTAGAGTTTGCGAGAGATGCGCCTGAACAGTTGGGTTTGCATCAGGATGACTTGGACCGCTTGCGTGCCAGGAAGGACAGGCTTGTTGAGGAGAAGGCGCAAAGGGAGAGGCGTCTGAGGGATCTTCGCAACAACATCGAGGGCCTTTGGGATCGCTTGGGGGTTGAGGAAGCCGATCGCAAGGCTTTCCTGGCCGGCAACCGCGGTTGTGGCATAAGGTCCATCAACGAGTACGAGGACGAGCTTGCCAGACTAAACGAGTTGAAGCGCCAGAATATGCACCTGTTCGTGGAGGATGCCCGTGACAGACTCCAACAGCTCTGGGACAGCCTCTACTTTTCCGAAGAGGAAATGCTGGATTTCACGCCCGCTTTTTCAGGTAATTGCCTATGATCCACTCTTCACGCAAGTAGCTGACAGTTTGCAGACGTCTACAGCGATGCTCTCCTCTCAGCTCATGAGGCTGAGATTGGCCGACTCGAGGCTTTAAAGGAGCAACGTGCTCCCATACTTGCTTTGCTTGACAGGCATAAGTCCATCCTAAACGACCGAGATGAGCTCAACGCATCGGCACAGGACGCATCCCGACTCATGGGTCGCGGCCAAAAGGGCGAGCGACGGGATCCTGGGAAGCTTTTGAGGGAGGAAAAGATGAGGAAGAGAATCGCAAAAGAGCTCCCCAAGCTCGAAACTGAACTTCGAAAGGCGCTTGAAGTCTACGAGGACGAATACGGCAGGCCGTTCCTGGTTCAGGGCGAGAGATATCTCGATGAGCTTGACAATTCCGCTTCTGCAAGGGCCCTGCCGCCTCGCTCGAAGACTCCATCTGCGGGTCCGACTACTCAAAGACCCACTTTGCACAAACAGAGTAAGTCAGCATCGTCGTTGGCTCACGAAGGTACGATATCCCGCTCGAACAGCGTTCGTACCGGGGCACAGGCACCTTCTTCCCGGACCAAAACGCCAGCTTCGACAAACTTTGGCCAAAGCACTGCTAGCTTCAGAAGCAATCCCGATTACAGCTTTGGTAGCATTTCCAGAAAACACAACCCGCTATCTGCATCCGTATCGTCCAACGGTAGTGTCAGAGGCGGCAGCCCCACCAAAATTCCCGGCCGCGCCCCACTGAGAGGCATGCGGGATGGCAACAACTCTGTGGGCGATCGCCACTATCAGCCCGGAAGAGACGATTTAACCATCCGTGGCAACTCTACAATTCGCGGTAACATGGCACCGCCGCGTGCTCCACCTCCAAAGATGAAAGACTTATTTACCCCTCCGCCAGAGGCCCGTGGCTACGACCGCGAAACTTCATCGGACCGTGGTAGCATTGTCCGCTCTGTTGCCCCGGAGGATCCCTACGATGACCGCTCGTTCATGTCTTTTGCCAGACCTGAATCTGGCCGTGGCAGTTACCCACAAATGGCGCCCCCATCTGCTCGGTCAGACAGCCGTCAGACGTCCACCACCTCCTCAACTGTGCAGACTGCCCACTCAGGGTCAGAGAATTGGGAGACATACAGCGACGTGTCTGAGCCTGAGCCAGACGCTAGCGAAGCGTACTACGCCAAGTTGCGTGCCAACCACATGAAGCGCTACACCCCTGAGCTGAATAGAACACACCGCAGATCGAGGCCGGCGGGAAGCATCCGTGGGGTCGGTGCGACTCAGCGGATGATCGAGCGCGAGGACGATCGATTCATGAGTGCTGAAGGTAGTGAAGCTGGCTGGACGGACGACAATGAGACCTATTGAGTCCCAACAACTTACGGACGAATAAGTTATTGGTTACGACGAAACAGTGCAATGTGCTTCACATCACAGTCATCGAATGGCCAGCCCAACCCTCCAATACAGCCAACCAGCTGTCATTGCAGCATTTGCGAGCTATGCACACCAACAAAACCAAACTTCATCGACATAGACTGAAATTTTCCGGCTCAGCTGGATGCTCTGGCATCTCTTTCATCGTGGCCTTTTTTTTTCTTTCTTCTTTTTCCTGCTTATATGGATACCCTCTACAGGCTACGCACCGTCTGCAGCGGAGACGATCCACTATTTTGGGGCACACAATCCTATCAGCCCACGATCACACCGGCGGGACCAAGGTGTGTTCGTCTACACAATATTAGAACCCGGTTTCACTCTGCTGTGGACGGTGGGCAGTTGGCCACCCACATGCTGTCTGGACAGCAACTTTTCGTTTCTCTTGTCTTCTCTACTCCGGTCTGTATACCACGAGCAACGGTTGGAAGGACTATTTCAAAGTCTTTTTTTATGTTGCTAACCCCCATGCGTCATCCAATTTCTTTTGTTTGCATCAATTCTATTGACGACAGTTTAGAGAGACGAAGGACTCCCCCCATAATTGGGAATGGAAGCAAATGAGCAATGGTGCCAAGAAGCGAAAGCGGGTAGTCGTGATAACGGGTGGTGGGGTGATGCATGAATGATGACTCTTATTTCCTTCTTACGGCCATTCATGTTGGAGACTAGGAAAGGAAAAGTAGTGGCTTCTGGCGGTGTCCTCGCGGGCCTTTCTTACCCTTGCATATCGAAATGACTTTGGTGTTCTTCTTTCTCTTCTGATCTCTTCCTAACTTCGAGTCTGCAGTTTTCCCCGTTTTCCTATACATGTGTTCTTTCCACTTGTTCTACCTACTTTCTAATCGGCTTGTCTTACTCTACATCAAAGTCGGTGCAGCGCGAGTAGGCATATCAAAGCAAAGCAAAGTAAGCGAGCCCTTCAAACAAGCACGTATGATTTCGAAAATCTTCCGACGTGGTGTGATTTCTCGAGCAAATTGGGTACTCAAAGCTCACTTCCAGTCCCATTCTTAAAGGGGTGCCCCATGGCGGGTTGTAAAAGCATTGAGCCCGCCTACATGTCGCAGAAATATTGTAGGCCATACTTACGTGGTTAGTGGATTCCAATCCCTGGACGGATTTGTATGTACGGGTTCGAGAATCGCATCTGTTTGAACTCATGAACTTGATGGATTACTCCTCGAAGGGTCTATGAGAAGAGGGAGGAACTATCTACGTGGCACTA